>OZ010578.1:34525213-34840213 GCA_963932145.1 Acanthosepion lycidas | reverse complement strand
TTGGGTACACATTAAATTTTATTAAACGTGATCAAAAATTAATGGTTTTCATCAAATATAATCTGTCTATTTGGAACTTATTGCAAAGTTGCATGATAAACAGCATTTTTGGTTTTCCCATTTGGTTCAATACAAATAGCTTGTTTCTATTCTCAATTCTTGAACAATCAACATAGAGCTGGCCATGAGAAAAGCAGGGTTCCATCAGATAAAGTCCAGTTACTTTCAATGATTGCCCTTGGGACTTATTGATCGACAGTTCATAGCTCACTCTCACTGGAAACTGAAGTCTTTTGAACTCAAAAGGAAGATCCGGAGGAATTAATGGGAATCTTGGAATTAAAACTCTTTCCTCCTTTCCTAGACCAGAAAGGATCTCTGCTTCCAAGAGATGCGGAAGCATCTTCTTGACAATTAACCTTGTTCCATTGCAAAGCTTTCGAGGATCCAGATTTCTCAATAGCATAACTGGCACATTTTCGTTTAGTTCCATCTTGTGTGATGGTATTCCAGGAGGAGTCAATGAGTTCAGGAACTCTATTGGGTAATTGACTGCCTGCTCTTGTTCAACCACAGTGTCAATGGAAAAGTACTTCATGCCTTCTTTTCAAATTTTTTTGGAGAAGTTTCCAGTTGATGCTATCTACAGTCTGATTCTTGGGAGCTAATATGGTGATCTAACAAAGCCAGTTTGTATCTATAAAATAGTATTTAATGTCTGGATAAACATGGTTAATCAAGTCTTGGATACTTGAGACTGAAACTCGACAACCATTTGGGAGTGAAATATTTCCATTTTGGCTCATTTTGATGGTTCCATTGCCAAAGAACAACAAAAGAGCAAATCTTCCTACTTCAAATTTATCTGTGATTCTAACTCTCATATTTGTTTTCAGGCTGAGTCTTTGAATGTGACTCCAGATGTAAGAATTTTTTAGAGAGTTGTGTCCCTTTAATTGAAAAAGTATCACGCACACACACACGTTTTCATATTTATTATATAGATTAAATACAACAAAAAATAATATTGCTGATTGTTTTATGTATTTTCTCTTGTTTTAGTGGGTAATTGTATGACAAAATGCAAAATTGATTGATACATTTTCTACAGCTTATCAATCTTTTGCATGTTATTTAAAGACAAAATATTTTTAGATTGTAAGAATTTTTTTGGAAATAATAATGATTCAGTGATACGTCTTACTAATTAATCCATAGTTGGGGGAGAAGAAGTGAATTCATACCTTTCTCAAGGGTATTTCATATAAGTGAATATAATGAACCCAACTGAAATTGGAACTTGGCTCTCTTAATAACAATTCCAAGCCAATATCCATTACACCACCTGTATATACAAGCATACAGAACCTGTTATTCCCAAGTGGTCACCCATCTAGGTATTAACCAGAGTATGTAGCTAATTTCAGTGATTGTATGGGAACTGGTGTTTCAATGTGATATGGCTGTAAGCACAAAAGATTTGATATAATGTTTTTATACATCTAAAAAACTTCATCAGACTAAAAAATGTTCCTTCTAATGGAATTATATATATGTTGGGGGGGTGAAAATATAATTAAAAACATTGGACATGATCATATACTAAGAGGAATGCTGAAGATATAGGGATGCTAAACTTTAAATTAAAATTTAGAACTTTTAACATCCATTTTGTCTAAAAATTTAGAATTTAAAGTCAAGCGTTTGTACAGTTTCACCATTTCTCTCAATGTATAATTATAACGGACATTTTTGTTTATATTTCCACACCTCCCCCTGCATATATACAATTACATAGATAAGAACATTATTTTTGTCCAATGAAGTCTTTTTGAAGGCCAAAACACATTACCTAGATTATTTCCATTTTGTCATGCAGATACACATCATTATTTTGACACACACACACACACATGAAGAAATATAGAAATATAGTTATAGGCAGCCTGACAATTGCATCTAGCATGAAACAGCCTGTCACCTCTGAGTGTTGACTTCAATGTTTTTGAATGGGCCACTTTCTAGAAACTCTAAAACTCTACAACCAGGTTTTTTCCCAATATCACCTTTCCTAACACAATCACTACTCTCCAAAGCCAAAATACACAACAAATATCTCAAGAAATCAAAAGAAAACAGTTGAATCTGATGACACAACAATACAAACAATATTTCTACATGTGAAAATATTCTCTTCAAACATAAATTAATTGATGTAATTTTTTTAGTTGTCCATATGAATATACAATAGCATTTCTAAATTCTTCTACTTGCTCGTGACATTTTGTTTGTTGTTTATAGATACTTTGTTTCAATAAATTCATTTTGTTTTTTGCCTTGAAAAAGTCCACATTGGATGAAAAGTGTCAGTTAAAACAACAGTTTTCCTCTTGTCTTTTTCCCTAATACATATTGTCATTTTCTACAGGTTAATTCTGAGAAATTTTATATATATATATATATATATATATATATATATAGAAGAAAGAGGTTGTGGTGGTTCCAATGAGAGAAAAGTATGTATATCAAAAAGAAGAGAAGTGCCGCAAACATTTTTGGTTGTAATGTGGATTTATTTAGAAAAAAAAAAAAAAATTATGCTTTGTTTTCCATAATTTTACTACACGAGTTTCTGGTCTCGCGACCGTCTTCAGGTAAAAGTGGAGATTTCCACATATTATTAAAAATAATTAATTTTTTCCTTGTTTTTCAATGTTCTCGATATGAGACATTTTCACTTTTTGTGTTAGTAATCCGAATTTCTTTCTTGAATTGGCAATGAAGAGTTCTGCGCGAAGGGTCATAAAACAATTAAGGTTGGTCTAAGCGAAATGATGAATTACTTTTCGTCATTTTATCTTTTAATGATTTACTGACCCCTATGTGTTCTTGGGTCTGTTTCCATTCTCGTGTATTTCTGTTAGCATGCGTGTATATATGCGTGTGTATATTCCCCCTCCATATACATACTGTCTTACTAAGAGGAATTAGTAAACTTATCTATACATATACACGTATACACACATATACGCACATACACACCATCCCACCACAAGGAATCAGTACACACATACACATACACGCACACAAACATATACACACATACTTCCCAAGTTACATGGAACCGGTATACACATACACACACATACACACACACACATACATACATACATACATATACACGTACTTCCTAAATTGTGTGGGATTTGGGTGCGTGCTCGTGAGTAGTTCCCCTGTTTTGTCAACATGCGTACATATGCATATATACATATATATATATATATATATATATATATATATATATATATATATATATATATATATATACAAATGCGTGCGTATATATATATATATATATATATATATCTTCGTACCTTCCGCATATGAGCGTGCGTCCATGTATGTGAGTGATTTGACCACTGTATTTGGTCACCTTGTGTGCATGTTGTGTGTTTTTGTGTGCGGAGTTATGATCTATTTAGTTCGGGTTTATATTTGTTTATAAAGTTTTTTTCTAGTATTTGTAGGTACGAGTAATTGTCTGTTTGATATATCGGCATGATATTAAATTTACCCTGGTTACATTTGAAAATGTGTTGTGATACAAAAAGTTTTCGGTTGTCTGTCAATTTATATATATATATATATATATATATATATATAAAAGTGAACATTGAAGTCAGCACTCAGAGACAAGAGGCTGTTTCATACTAGATGCAATCATGAGGCAACCTATGTGTGTGTGTATATATATATATATATATATATATATATATATATATATAAGGATAATGGTTTAATGGTTTAATCATATTTCTCTTCTCTTATTTTTGTACAAAGAAATAAATGGTTGATTTAAAACTATGTGAAAATTGTCCATGGTTTTTATTGTCGATTTTCATCCATTCTCTAATCATCCTCAGGAACTAAACAAAGGTATTATTTCTTAGAAGATGAATTCATGCCAGTTACAATTTTGCATTGAGAAGTATTGAAGATACAAGGAAAAAACATGTAAAGTAAGATATTTTTAATTTTGTCATAAAATTATGCACTATTAGTTTGATATATAGATTTATATTTTCCATTTATATGCACACACACTCACACATATACAGATACACACAGACACACACACACATACTAGATGCAGCACCCTGTATTGCCTGTCACATCACATCAAATCATGTCCCATTATGGAACCCATCTCGCTTCAGGCTGGTTTTGAATTCAGAGTTTTCCTTCTCCTAGATTGGTTGCCATCTCAAGTTAAAAGTGCTCAATCTACCTTACTATTTAACCCATAGCTGGAGGAAGTTGAATTCACGCCTTTTCCAAGGGTATTAACACAGAGTAAATGAGTCAGTATCAAGTGGGAATCAAACTCTGTACATCTAATTAAATTTCTGTGGTGATAACCATTACAATGTCCACATCTCCTGTATTGCTTGTAGGAATTAAAAATGGCAGATATAATATTACTTTGGCATACATGCTAAAAGGCAAACAATTTTATAACATAATATTATAATTTTATAAGGATGGGTGACCTAACCTGTAAATAATTTTCTTGTTGGTTTGATATAGTGTTTAACCTAATTTGGCTATCTGTATCAAAAGGTGTGGGTGTGTATTGTGGAGAGGCAAGCAGGCTTGCAATTATATGAATATGAAAAGTTTTTTTGATGTTTGTTTTTTTTGTAATATGCCAAGCAGTCATTAATTTCCAGAAATTTTATATTAAAAAGTTTATATATTGCTCCAAATGTTAGCAGGAATTGATTGATTAATTAGTTCTGCTACAGCTAATCAACACTTTGTGGATTATTTAAAGCCAAAATATATATTGGACTGTATGAATAATTCTTGTTTTTGCAAGTGTATGTTGCACTAACAAATCTTTTTGAAATAACAATGATTTTTCCAGATACAAATACTACTATTTAACCCATAGCTGGGGTGAGAAGAGATGGATTCATACCTTTTGCTAGTAGGAAACAAACAGTGGAAATTAAAAGAAACCAGAAATAAAAATTTTCAAAATTGTAGAAAGACCATCCGAGAGCTACAAACTGTAGAACAAAATTGTCGATACAATCACAGTTTATTTGTAGTATTCTGCAGGCCAGGCCTGGTGTGTATTACCCCAAACAGGGGGTAGGGGCTAAGCTTGACTGGGGGCCTCGGACAGTGCTTTGTGACTCTCGCCATCTTATTAACATTTGCTTTTTTCTAACTACATTTATATATGTTACAAATTAAACTAAGCAAAACTGACTATTAAAGGATGAAAATTTTTTGTGGATTTAAGATCATTCTGTTTTTTTTTTTTTTGTCCAAATTCATGAATTTGTTTTGCTCGTGCAAAAAAACACCAAAAAACACTATATAAAACTACTATAATATTGAATATGTTAAAATTATTCAACTTTTTAATAAGAAAAATCTCAAGTTGATGTTAAAAATTGCTGCAAAACATTTAAAATGAAATGATCTATCATGGCATGTCTCTAATTTATTTAGATACTGTTGTATAGTATTGGTTTATGACACATGATCAGTAGTCAACTTCCTATTGTCTGACTCTTTACTCAATGTTTTTTATCCTATAACCAGCATATGCAAATAGGTAAAATCCTATTTGCAAAACCGATTACACTTCTCTGAACTGAAGAGGTTTAATACTTTTCATTGTCCTTAAACTTCTTCTCCAACTTTTCCTCCTCTCCCCCTTGAGGCTTACATCCTGTTCTTTATAATGAAGAGCATGTTCTCATTTCATCTTCTGTATCTGAATCACTCTTGCTATCATGCATAGGATCATTTTATATTACATTTTCCTGATCTGAAGAACTCATCCTTTCTTCAGTTTTGGTAGTGGGAATAGGAAACAAATCTGAGTATATTTTATGATTTACACCTGTTTTAAAATCTCCACTTGTTCTTAAGTCTCCATCTGATTTTTGCAAAACTACACTGAGAGAGGTCAATTTACTGTTACCTGGAGGAACATCCTCTAAAATTTCCTCTTCTACCCTTTTCTTTACTTTAGCAACTACTAAAGGTAGAAGATATATAGGTAATTTATGGGATTCTAAATAGAAGTGGGTACTATTTTCTTTTAATAGTATGCTCGTTTTATATCTCTTTAACACAAATGTTTTTACTTTTTACACTATGTTCAATTTTGACATATCCACTTTTAGAACGTCTATTTCCACTAGCCCATAACTTTTTTTTTACATTCCACTACTGTAATGAGAATAATTTCAAATTGGCCACAGGCTTCAAATGTTTCATTAAAGTAACACAAAGGTTTTTGATATGTCCCAGAAAGGGATATATTTGAACGAAGTAGCTCAGTGTTTTGGCTACTATAAGCAAGTAGAATATGGTAGCAGTAATCGACTGGTATGTGTCGTAGTCGCAGGTAAGAAGTGTAGATCAATGGCATAGTCCAATGGGTGTCATTATAGACTTAGCTCTCAGACTAAGGCTCTGACTCTTTTGTTAGCCCCTACCCCTTGTTTGGGTAATACACACCAGGCCTGGCCTGCAGAATACTACAGATAAACTGTGATTGTATCGATAATTTTGTTCTACAGTTTGTAGCTCTCGGATGGTCTTTCTACAATTTTGAAAATTTTTATCGTTCGTCAATATTTATGACGGACACCAGCCAATCATATTCCAGTGAGGGGGAACACAGGTGTTCGCATATTCCATTATATCAGTTTTATAAAAGATCCATTGTATTGTCTCAATTGCAGATGACTTTTTTCAATTTCAATTTACCTATTTGTTCCCAGAAATTTCTTGGGAATAGAGTGATCTTACTTGCTGTATCCACTTGCATTGGAAAAATAATGCCATTTAATTTAATTTTGTATTGAAAAGACATCATCAATTCTTTCTTTTTCAATTTTTTCTATACTGTCTATTTTCTTTTTAACTTTGCATACAGACTGAAAATTATTTTTTCTTCCATAGTTATGGCAAATTTTTCCAAAATCAGGGCACTTTTTTCTGTCCATTTCTTGCTCATACTTACAGCATTTGCATTTCTTGCATTCCTCTTTTATACTGTATATTCCAACATTGCCCTCAATAGAATTATACTTTTTAATCAATTTCAGCTTTTGTATAACTTCCACACATGCAGTTAGAGACAAATTATTCAATTCTATTTGTTCCAGTCTTATATTTATGAGATATATCAGCTATACCTTCAATCAACTTTAACTGAATCAATTTGTCCTCTATAGTCAAATCTTGAGTTCACAGTCTCTCAAACTTGCAGAACCTGCTGGCTTCTCTTAATCTGGGAAGATATTGTATAATTCATTCATCTTGTTTCTGTTTAATGGACGCAAATTTGGTTCTTTCCACTATGACAAGTTTCTTTTTAGGTTATAAATTTCTTTTTATAATTTCTGAAATTTCGATGAAAGTCAAATCCTTTAATTCTTTGTAGTATGCCATGACAGAAATTTTCATTATAGATTCACAACCTGCCAAAGCTAAGAAGAGTTCAATTATTTCATGTTCTCCCCCCCCCCTTGCCTGACTGTCTTTCAATTTTTTAGCCCTGACCTGGGCTGCAAAACACTGGATTCAAGTCTTGACAAATTCTGGTTCATCCAAGTTACTTAAAAATCCTATCGGTGATACCATATTATTGTATAGTGCTGTTTTACAAAATGTAATAAGTAGTCAACTTCCTGTCATCTGACTCTTTGCTCTACACTTTAATTATCCCATAACCAACATATGCAAGTAGGTAAAGTTCCATTTGCCAATTCCACTACAGACACATTGTATTTATATTCAATTTTTGTTGTTGAATTTTTCATCTATATTGCATATGATACATTATTGTACATAATAAGATTACAATAAAATTTTATTTTATATGAATACTACCTTATGAAAATTGAGATTTAGTAGAGTGGGGGGTCCCTGTATCATAGATTCAGGGGGAACTCATGAGACCCTTGCATCATCCTTGCCACAGGGCAAAACACCTTCAGTAAGTTTTGCACTGGACAAAGTTTCACTTAAAAACAGCTGAACAATAAACATGCTAAACAATTATAAGAAAAACAACAACAAAAATGGGGATGGTTCCATTTCCAATCAAAATTTCATATAAAATTTAAAATAATTAATTTTGGTTATTAAAGCAGAAATATTAACGAGAGGGATTTTACTCAGCAAAGTCGTCAATTAATCACTTAGTTTTGCTATTTATAACATTTAACCCATTAATTTGTACCATCCCATCTTGGGGACAGTGGGCATTAATGGGTTAAAATGGTTTATAAATAGAAACCTACTGGAATTTTTTTTATAAATTTATATTATATTATAGATTTTTATGAAGTGGCAAGATTATATTGAATCAATTCCTAAGTCTGCTACGAGGAAAGTTGATTCACTGTGTCATGCTAGACAGTTTTTCTTATCAGAATCTACCTTACACCTTCATAAGTCTACCCTTCATCAACACATTGAGTATTGTTGCCACATCTGGTTTGGTGCTTTTGCTATGTATTTCGAGATTCTTGACAGAATCCAAAGAAGAATCTGCAATATTATCAGTCCTGACCTAGCATCTTGGCTTCAGTCACTTTCCCACTGCCATAAAATAGCTTTCCTGGGCCTTCTCTATAAATATTATTATGGTAATTGTTCTAATGTACCGTCTTCCTTGGTGCCTCGACTTCATGAATTTAAGCATAGTACTTGATTGGCAGATAGGTCTCATCAGTTTGTTATTGAAATTGAAATATATAACCATAAGCCCTATGCTAACAGACTCTTCTCTCACACTTCTCGCTTGTAGAACTCTCTTCCAGTTTCTTGCTTCCCCATCAACTACAATTTCAAAAATTTAAATGCAATGTCAATCATCTTCTGTCTCTTTGAATCCTGGTTTTTTATTGTTCTCTCTCTTTCCTCAATAATGTTTACTTAGTTTCTTTCACTTTCAGTAACTCCCTGTGTCTTAGTGGCTTTATTATCTTGTTTGGCATAACATATTAAAAAAAAACAGAATATTTTATAATCTCAGATAAAACTTTGTTGGAGTTGTATTATATTTTAATATTACTACCATTATAGTCAGTTTTAGTGTAAATGGTTAATGAAAAGGCTTAGACAAAAGTTGCAACAATAGAAATATTTATTATTATTACAAAAGATGATAGACATTTTCCTCAACTACATAGAATGTGTAGCGTGACTTACCAGAGGATATTTGTTGCTGAACTGGTATTCGCTTCTTCAGAACTGGTCTGTGGTTCCCTTTTCTGGATTTGGTCCTTTGACCTTGGAGCTGGTCCCGGGACTTTGTGAGAGAGTGCTGTCCTTATGTCTATCCTAGATACCATTTCCTGTCTCTGTGACCTGAGATAGCTGCCACATGGTTTTTAATTCTATCTACAGGGAGACAACCATTTTCACCAATTCAACAACTTCAAACAATTAATTTTAGTTACTAAGGTTTGGGTATTAGTGAGAGTATTTTGTCTTCAATTTATCATTTAGAATTACTATTAATCAGGGCTGGTGCATACTACACCCAAATCACCCTGACCAAGGTGGGCCAAGCCTGATTGGGGACACCAGCAGTGCTTTGTGACCCTCACTATCTTATCAACATCTGCTTATTTTTCTACTTATATTTATATAAATTACAAATTAAATGAAGCACAACTAACTATTAAAGGATGAAAAAGTTGCATTGATATTGTTGTCATTCTGGAGGTTTTTTTTGTCCAAATCTGTCAATTTGTTTTGCTCATGCTAAATCTTAAAAAAAAAAACACTATATAAAATTCACTATTTTTTATCCATAATACTGAATGGGTTAAAATTATTCAACTAGAAAAATCTCAAATTGATGTTAAAAATTACCACAAAACATTTTTGATTTATTTAAGATGCAATGATCTATTATGACATGTCTCTAATTTGTATTTAGATACATTGTGCTTATTTTCAATTTTTCTTGTTGAATTGCTCACCTATATATGATCTATTATTGTACATAATTTGGTTACAATAAAATTTCTACTACCTTATGAAAACTGAGATGTAGTAAAGTGGAAGGGCCGTATCATAGATTTACAGGTGCTGTATCATAGATTTGGTATGTGTAAGTGGAGGAGGTCAGACCCTTGTACCAACTCTGTTATTAGTAAGCATTACTCCATTAAATCCCTCAAAATGGTATGGTGGGTATTAATGGGTTATAACTTGAAACCTATAATTAATATTAGATGTTTACAAAACTTTGATTAATATTGGATTTTTTTATAAACCTATAACAATATATTTCATAATTCAATAAAAATTTCTAGATATTTTATAAACCTTATTATGGGTTCTTATTTTAAGTTCTATAATTAATATCAAATTTTATCTTGTTAATATATTAAGTTTGGACTTGTTTTTTATATAACTACAAAAGCAACCGGAAATGGCTGATGCAAATACCGATGACCGAGAAAAGTATTGTTATGCATCAGTGACAGAGCCATGATTGATAGGCCAGCTTAGTAACCATTGACCTATAAAAGTATTATTACACATCAGTTACAGTGTCATAATTGTTAGACCACCAAGGTAACTATTGGTTTATGCAATCATTGTTTTGCATCAGTCATATTACCATGATTGATAGACTACCTTGGTAACTATTCTCCCATGAAAATATTTTTATGCAACAGTGATAATACAATAATTGTCACATTGCCTAGGTAGCCATTGCTCTATAAAAGTATGATTGTAAATCAGGGTCAATAGCATGATAGTAAGACAAACATGGTTACCATTAACCAATGAAAGTTTTTTTTGTGAATCAAGGTCAATAGCATACTAGTAAGACAAACATGGTTACCATCTGACAATGTAAGTTTTTTCATGAATCAGGATCAATAGAATACTAGTAGGACAAACATGGTTACCATTGCCCTATGAAATTTTTTTTGTGAATCAGCGTCAGTAGCATGCCAGTATGACAAACATGGTTATCATTCCACTATCAAAGTTTTTGCTTCATGAATCAGGGTCAATAGCATACTAGTATGATAAACATGGTTACTATTGCCCTATGAAAGTTGTTTTTGTAAGTCAAAGTCAAACACTTATGAGTATGACAAACATGGTTACCATTACCCTATCAAAATTTATTTTTGTGAATTAGGTTCAACAGCATGCTAGTAAGACATTCATTGCCCTATAAAAGTTTTTTGTGCAATTGTTGACACTAACATAATTGTAAAACCTCTTTGATAATGATAGTCCTCTGAAAATATTGTTTTACATCAATACAAAAGCCACGTTTAAGATAAAATGTGTCACAGAGCATCATGCTCGGAGATTGAATATCATGCATCAAAACTGAAAATTCAACTTTCAGCTGTAAACTTTATGATTGTATTGAGTCAGGACAAAGTTTGTAGTGTGTTTTAAGTGAATGTCATTGGAAATATTTAGATATTTATGCATAGATTTATTTATATGTGCCATTTTGTTCCATTACTTTTTGCCATCCCCCTAGAATGTGGCACCTTTCTGAGTGATGAACTGATGTAAGTAGTTTTTACAAATTTCCAGAGAATTGAACACTTCCCATTAAGAGAATTTTGGAGAGATCAGAATAACTGTTAGGCCAAAGGTATAAAGTCAAGTGAGTATGGTGGGTGATGTAGTACATCCCATCCATTACTGCTGGGTTTGCAAATTATATTGAATGTAAGAGAAGCAGAGAGAAATAACAAGTAACCTACTTGACAAGTTTGAGTAAATGGGCAATAGAACAAGGACTATTGTATATATATATATATATATATATATATATATATATATATATATATATATATAAATATATAAATATAAAAGTGAACATTGAAGTCAACACTCAGGAGGCCTAATGATTGTGTCCAGCATGAAACAGCCTGTCGCCTCTGAGTGTTGACTTCAATGTTCAATTTTATATTTATATTTACATACGCTCTATCTCTGATATTGAACACTTTATCCCATAAATATAGCACACCTTAAAACTATATATATATATATATATATATATATATATATATATATAATTATTTATTTAAAAATATGATTCCAACACGCTACATAAGACGTCTCATGTTTCAAAACAAGAGCCGAAAACTTCAAAATAATATTTGAATTAACTTGAGTTAAAGTAGGCTCTGTTCCATCTTCAAGCGAAATTTTTTGGGAATGACTTATTTCTGAAGTTTACGAGTTTTAATAGTATGGTCAGAATTGAAATCAAAAATTTCCGTGGTAACATCAAGGGCGGATTGTTTGGAATCGGCAGGGGTGGGGTGTTAATAATTTGTATCAGTATAGAGTTACTTTCATAGATGTCGGGTCACGGTAAGGTGGGGGTGGCTAAATTTACGACGGAGGAAGTTTTCGCATAGTCTGGCTTGAGCGTCTACGGAGGTTTATTAATTTATTTTTATTTTATTCTTTTATTATATCTCTTTATGAAAGGGATTTGTGTATATGAAAAGGCCGTAACTTTTGTTATTTGACGACTTCATAAAGGGTTATCAATTTTTGTGGGTAATTAAAACATGTATATGGGCTATGGATTTTAAAATTTATATGCGTGTTTTAGGCTAGTTATTCAGAGCGTAAGTTCGGTTGTGTCGGCAGAAAACCGTTAATTCTTGCCGGTTGTTTAATAGGTTTTTATTGTTTAGGAGCTTAATAATGTGTAGTTTCTCATGGAGGCACAAAGGGCATGGGTCATCCCAAGTTTTGCAAGTTCTAGTTCTGTTAATGATTTTCCATTTTACTTTAGGTGTCCTATTTTTTTCTTTCAGGTGCCAAAAATATTTAGATAGAGAGGTCTGATGTCTAAAGTTTATGTTGTTGAAGGAGCATTTATGCTGCCTCCATCTGGTTTTAAAGGCATTTTTCGTGGACCCAATGTATATCATATTATTGTTAGGGTTCTCCGTGGATGATATAGTGCATTGGTATACCACAGATTTGATGCAGCACTTATTTTCTAATGGGCAGTCTACTGGGTTTCTACAATCGCATAATTTTTCCCTATCATTATCTGATTTAAGTGTAGAGTTATTAAAACTGTTCAGGTAAGGGGGTTTGTTCAGGATATTATTATTGTGTCTTTTTATTATACCTTCTAGATTTTCAGTGCAGCAATAACTCAATTTTAGTGTGTTCTTATTGAATATATTACTAAGCTTACTATTGGTGGGAAAGTGTTTATCGATTAGAGCTAAGAACTTCTGTCCTAGTTTAATACTAACCATTTGGTTGAACGGAGGTGTATACCAAATGATGTTTCTTTTCCTGTTTTTTTTCTTTTGGTTATTGCAATTGTCCCTATATTTAATGTTAGCATTTTTATAACCACTATTTTTTAGGGCAGTGTTGTAGAAGTCATTATGTTGGTGGAATATTACTTTGTTAGCAGAGTTACTGCTAATTCTATTTTCTATAGATGAGGGTATATGTTTAATTGTGGATGGAGGGTGGTTAGACTTCGGGTGTATATATAAGGGGTTAGCATTTGGTTTTCTATAGGGTTGGTACGTGTTGCTCGGTAAGTCTAGGGTTACGTCGAGGAAGTTTACCTTTTTCAATTTAGAAGAGACTGTTATCTTTAAGTTAAGTTTTTTAAATTCACTAAAAATAATTTTACGGATCTTCTCTATCTTAAAGCTAGTGGAACTCCTCACCACCATGAGCCCCTCATCTCTATACAGTCTGATGTCCTGGATATCAATCTCGCGGTGTGCCGTTAGGTTGTACAATATTAAAATATATATATATATATATATATATATATATATATATTTAAAAACAAGAGTATATGTCTGGAAAACCAAAAGTCAAAATGGCTACAATTGAAAGAAAAGAGGAAAAAGAAAGAAAAGAGGAAAAAGAAAGAAAAGATAAAAAAAAAACAATAAGGAGTGAGTGTAAACTGAAAAAAAGTCCGAAAAAGACAAATAACTACAACATTCTACATAGGCACACATATGCACAGATACACACATACACTATGAAAAAAAAAAACACTTGCACCAATGAAATGTGCATATAAAAAAGAAAAATCGAGAAGTATAAGCAGTCAATTGCTGATATCCCCTGATGAGGGGATAGAGTGATTCCTAGAGGGTCTGTCTACTAAGTGACAAACCTTTTACTTGTATTAATTATACGCACACACACACACACACACACATATATATATATATATATATATATATATATATATATATATATATATATATATATATATATAATTCCTATCTTGGCCATATGAGCATTTCTTCCCTCAGTGAGTTTAGTTGGTGTGTGCATAATATGTAGACATTAGCTACCCTCACTGGAACATCTTGAACTTTTCAAGGTGGTATAAAATGACCAAGAAAAACAAGTAATGATAAATTATCTCTTAATGTTAACTAAAGAAATTAATGTAGCATTTGTTATATTTACGTTTTCCAACTTTATTATCAGATTAATTTAGTCTCACATTATTGTCATTATCATTGGTGATTAAATACCAATTGATTACCTACTTATTATGGTTAATAACAATACCCAACTATAATGACTACTAGGGTCAGAGTATCTAGACTGAAATTAATATGTAAGTCTAAGTAAATTTAAAGGTCAACAGAAGAGTAATGTTCTATCAAACAAGAATCAGATGGGTAAATATTTAAGAGTTTATTTTTATTTATAGTACGAAGAACTTTCAAATGTTAATTTTGAACATATCATTTAGTCACTTAGAATATAGCAAAACTTCATTTTGAACATAGCAAATAGTTACTTTGAATGTAGCAAATAGTCATTGTGGACATTAGCAAATAGTAATTTTGAACATGGTGTTGTGTCCATAAAGAAATACTTAAATAAAAAATTAATTATGCTGTAAGGGTTGTGTTCATAAAAAAAGATGAATAAAAATTAATTATAGTGTCAAAAATAATTATAATTACAACAATTATAATTATCATTAATTCACTCTTTTCTCCTCTACATACACAAACATGTGTCATTCTCACTATGAAACATGTATTTCACACTCATGTATAAAAAACATACAAGAAAGACTGTATACACTTTGCTTATTCTTTATCTTATCCATGATTCCAATGAATATTTGATCTACATTTGACCACAAACTCACAATTTTACTCAGTATTACTGGTTTTCATTTCTCCAGCATCACATAACAACCAGATAATAAATAATACACTTTTTGCTGTTTTTCATTTTTACAAATATTTAAATAATTATATAAATGCTAGGTGGTTTATAATTATTTACTTGGAGTTATAACTCCCGTACAATGGCAAATAACAAAAATGAAGCTTTGCTGTAAATGATCTTCCATAAATATATTTATGGCAACTGTCCTAATGAGCTCTCCTTTTTGGTAACTTGAATTTAAGCATTTTACTAGATTAGCAACTATGTCTCATGATATTACAGTTGAAATAGATATAATTGTAAATTCTATTCTAATAGTTTCTTTTTTCATACTTCTCGTGTGTGGAACTCTCCTCCTATTTCTTGTTTCCTTACCATCTCCATCAAGAAAAAGAATCAGAGAAATTTTAATAGTTCAGTAATTTTCTTATTTTAATAACTTATTTATACAACCACTTTAAATGACAAGTAGAATATAAATCCAATTAATATTTAAATAAGAGTTAACTTATTAAAATATATGAATATATATAAAAAGTATTTAAAATTATCCTGTCATATTTGCTATTTACAAGGCTTATCTTATTCATTTTTTGACTAATATTTATGTTATAAAGTTGGATATCCTTGTGGTCTATAATCAAGTAGCCATACAAAATGAATATGAATAGTTATATTCCGTGCTAATAGGAATATATACTTGAAAAACACAGTGGATAAAATAAGTAAAGGTTTTTGTAATAACCAGTACAATAAGAAATAAGGTAACAGTTATATGCACAATTGTCGCAAGTCAATCCTGTAGTGAGTGCTACTATTGGAACATCAGTAGTTCTAAGTATAAGTTTGAGTCATACTCAACAGATCACAGCTAGACTCCCATAGTCCGTTGCCTTATGGATACTTATAGGTAGTTACTACCTATAGTGTAGTCACTCATGGGGGTGACAGATTATTCCATTACATCAAATAACTTCCCTGTTCTTGTATAGAGCAGACAGTTCATAGTCTCCATCTTCTCATACATAAATTAGACTACCACTACAATTTATTTCCTATTAAATTTAGTTACACCTGACATTAAGATGAAAGAAATACAAGTTAAAAATTGGCCATGCTTTATTTAACAATAGAATTAAAGATGGAGTCCTTTTTATCATTTCTTGTGACAAAAAATTCCTACTTTTCTGGCAAGTTCTCAAAAACTATAAAGACTTGGATTTTGCAAAATGATACTTCCTTGGCTACTCTACACCTGTACCAAAAATAAATAATATATATGTATCTATGAATTTCTGAGTAATTACAAATATAACATTTTTAAGAAACAACTGATTGGTTAATAATGTAAAAGTAAGAATTTTATTCATTTGCTTGTGCATTTTTTATAAAAAACAATAGTTAACAATGTCTTGAAGAACAGACAAACAGATATTCACTCAGTAACAGGACACTGTTACTTCATTTGAGGTCAAGAAAATTATCAATATAAATTTTTCTTTTGATTATGCACTTAAATACCCACCTATGGGTTATTTTTTTGATTTTTTTGCTTTTCAAAGTATTGTTTCATTTACACAAACTGTTTTTTAATATTCTATACACAAATGATTTGATTCTAGAAAAGTCTTTGATACAAAAGAAAATGTTATTTTCATAACATTAGGTATGCATATAGCATATATTTCTGTTGTATTTCTGGTGTTGAAAAATGTTTTGAAAAGGTTGAAAAACTTTTTGAAAAACTTTTTGAAAAACATTTTTCCTTACTGCATTTAACTTCTGCAAAAGTTTTTCACTAAGCCCTATGTTTACATATTTTCTACATTCAACATGTCTTTTTCATTCATTTGAGAGTTTGCATGATTTTATCAAAATTTCTTTTATTGATAAATGATGTGTAATACTTTTTACATTGCCTTGTTATGTGACATTTTTGCAAACCATATTGTTACAGAAATATAATCTAATTTGGCCATCATAACTATTGACCTATTAGTGTTTTCTTTGCCAAATCATTTATCCTCCATTTTTGCCTCTTAGAAAATTGACTTTTAGTAAAACCTTTGTTGCTTTACTGCTTCTAGTTAAACTAAAAGCAACAATATTTAGCACAAGTGAATGACAAGTGTAAGGAAATTAATGAATTTCAACAAGGCAATATATTATATTTTTGTTCTGATATAAGTGAATAAAAAATAAAATACACAAGTATGCACGCAAAAAAAGAAGGCATTACAAGTTAGGAATTATGTGGGTGATATGTATGTGTGTGTGCATGTGTGTGTGCGTGTGTGTGTGCGTGTGTGTGTGCGAGAGAGAGAGAGAGAGAGTGTTCAGTTACTAAAGGGAAAGATATCCCCATGTCTGGGGAGGGCCCAGTTGGCATTGTCACTTCTAAACCATGCTAGAAGGAAAAAAGAGAATGAAAACAGAAAGTGTCCCATTTTTATAGATACTTGACAGCACCCTCTAACAACTTCTTGTTGAAACTAGTGAAATTTGTGGGTGTTATAAAATAAAATAAGGCATATCTTGGCTGATTTGCAGGCAAATAAACTAACATACTCAAGAGCAAGAGCCGGATGTGAACGGGACAAGGCCCCATCACAAAATGACCACTATCGTCATTTGTGCATAGGCCCGATGCACGAGTTCCGGTCGAAAAATAAAATAATATTTTAAAGTGTTTCTATTTTTCGACCAATAAAAATGCTTCCCTCCTAATTATACTCCTGTCATTTTTCAAGCCTGTTAAGCCATAAAAAACACCATAAAAGGGGTCACACAGGGAAGTACTGGCAGTCAACAGGAAGCTAGGGAAGAGATCTGTCATGGTTAGTCTGGTCAGTCAGCAGGAGGAGCGCCGCATCAACCAGTGAGAACTACTATGAGAGATCAACCCAGATTGGCAGCCGGCTTATGAACTATACCACAAGGTAGCTGTCCCAAACCCACGCGTTCCTATTGAAATAAATCACATAAATCTATTTCTGCTGTTGTTGTATTTCTTTCTTACAACCATACGCTTGTCGATAACCCACAACCCGAAGGAACTGAAGATGACTGTATGACCGTGTCTATCAATTCCCAGTTCTGTAGTCAATAGTAGTGGTTTGTGCAGTCCTACAAATTGGCAGATCATCTATTTGTTAGGTGTTCATGGATTTGTGATATAATGTGAACTTAAATAGAATATTTTCAATTTTCATGCACAATCAAAAATGGCCCAATGCCTGATCAGTGTTCTATAACTCTTTGTTTATTATAAGGATATGAATAGCTAGTAAGATAAGTAATAAATTTTATAGCATTCTCTTATCATGATATAGTAACTGTGTTTGTATATTTATTCATTCATAGTCCGTTCTTCCAGTTGATCTAATTCACTTAAAATCCTACATGTGTTCCTTAAATAGACAATTTGCTTTTACCTTGACACTAATACACTGCTAATTTCTTTGTCTGAAAATCAGATACTCCTAATGCTGACAAATGACACAAAACAAGAATTTAACATTTCCTATTATTCCACATAGAATTAGTTGATTAATATTGAAGATGAACACCTTCATTAGGTTAGCCAACCTATATTTTATCTAAGAAACCATTAATTCTGTTAACTCCAGGCTAGATGATCTGGAGGAAGATTTCTGAAAACAGAAAATAAACATTGCAAAACTTCATCTTGATTTGTTCCTGCAATGGTGATGTCATTGATGAATTCTGCAACTCCTGTCAATCCAGTTTGCATTGCATGAAAAATGGCTGGTGCTGGTTTAACACTGAAGCTAAGATGGTTAAATCTGAATAAACCCTTGTGGGTGTTGATAGTAAGGAGATTTTGGAATTCTTATCAACTTCCAGCTGAAGAAAAAGGATCAGAAAGATCAACCTTTGCAAAGCAAATTCCATCATTGAGTTTTGTGAAAAGATAATTCAGCACTGGAAGTGGATATTGATGTGCATCCAAAAAATCATTTAAACTGGTCATAATCAGTACATATCTGGACTTTTCCATTTGCCTTTCTAACAATTACAATAGGAGCTGCCCATGTGGAGTAATTTACAGGCACTATTACACCTTCTTGCTGAAGACATTGCAGGTCTTTTGCAGCCATTTTCAGAGCTGAAAAGGATAATTGACCTTTTTTGTTTAAAAACTGACTTAGGATCTGGATTTAATTTCACAGTAGCTTTAATTTTTGTACAGCACCCAAGTTCATCTTGAAAACACTGTCCACCACTGTACCAAACTGGAAATGAACTGGTTTGTTATTTACAGAAACAATATATTTTCTGTGGGATTTGTAATCCACTTTGAATGTTGCAAACACTATGTTTGTTTTGGACATTTTCCTGTTTCGTTTTTTTAATTTTTGTGGGGCTGAATTTTTGGTTGAATTTGAATTGCAAAATTCTACTTTATGTCCATTTTGGTGACAAATATTATTGCACTTACGTTTTTTTGAATGAACAAAAGCATGCATAATGCCAGTCACCACAATGCCAATATTTTGAAGGAGGTTTCTTTTCATCAGGGGGTTGTTTTCTCATGTGGTTGTTGCTGGTTATTGATAAATCAACTTTTTTTTTTAAATCAGCATAGTGTCTCTTTTTATGCTTAATAAATTATTGCACCCAGTGTTGAAGGCTTTTAAGGTAATGTTTTTGTCCTGTTCCAGTTTTGAAAGAAGTCAAGAGTGAACAACATCATGAGGAGAAAATTTTAATCCTGCGATAAAAATCAAACATTTAAATTGTTCCTCTGTGAGGGAATTTAATTAAAATTTTTCACATTGGTATAACCAGCAAATGTCATATAATCATCAGTATCATCTTTCATTAACTTTAAACAAATGAATTGAATATTAAACAAAAAATGTTTTTCTCTGAATATTTCACTGAATTGTTCCACTGTTATTGGCACATGTCTATCAAAAAACCACCACCTATGATATAAGTTAAGCTTTCTCTTTGGTTGTTCCAATTAAGTGTCAGGCTGACTTCAGTGAGTGAAACCATTGTAATGATGCTTATACTTACCCTAACTTCTGGACCAAGAAATTACATGACCCTGTTTAAACCTTCCAATGATAAAGTAAGTACAATTTTTCTATCTAGCTTAAAATTTTTAGGTGCTCAACTCTACATTTTTCTTCTTTTCATACAAATTATTGTAAATAAAGAAATTCTTTCTGTTTCACATGAATAACAAGCCTTTTTATTGTGCACCTAAAGACATGGCTAATTGATATTTTTTGTCTGTGAGAAAATCCCCATAGCTACCTTCTAAATGTAAAGCAGAAGCAAAAGTTATTTTTATCAGTCATACAACCTGATCCCCTTTCCAAGGAGCCATTACTTGATGTCAATAAGTAAATATCTCATTAGTTAATAAAGGATACCAGAATTCTTATAAAGGGTGTTCCAATAACTTGGACCGATTTTCATGTGAATTAAGTTTAAGTGTCTAATGACTTTTTCTTTTTCTTTCAGATTTGGCAGACATTTGGGCAATATTATTTTTTTATATATTATTGCCATGACTTAAATAACATGATCCAATAGAGAAATAATAAATTTTCTCCAACAACACTGATTTATTTACTGCTGGCTTTGATCCATCTTAATGAAACACCCTTTACATTGCTTTTTATTCCTTCTGTTTCATGTTAGCTTTCTTTGGATATTTTAAAATTAAAAATGAGATTAAAAAAAGAAATATTTTTCTTGCAAATGATAACACAGTTAATTGCATAGATACAAACCCTTGATTATCAATGTAACTAATGTAAAATTACTTAAATATTGCTGTCATGTTTTGATTGTACACGTAAACTAGATTAGATATAATGGTGACCCCCATAAACGTTTCAGTGTCAACAGTACTTATCATAACAAACAGATAACATTTGACTTCTTCATCCAGGTACAATACATACTCAATTAAAATCAAAAGAAGTAACTGCAACAGGATATAATAAATTCATAGATAGATGTAATATTCATGTGCATTATTTGCATCAGAATATTATAATGTATCAGAATAATATGGTATTTATATCAGAATATTATTTTATTTATAACATATTATATTTGCATCAGAATATTATAATGTATCAGAATATGGTATTTATATCAGAATATTATTTTATTTATAACATATTATATTTGCATCAGAATATTATAATGTATCAGAATAATATGGTATTTATATCAGAATATTATTTTATTTATAACATATTATATTTGCATCAGAATATTATAATGTATCAGAATAATATGGTATTTATATCAGAATATTATTTTATTTATAACATATTATATTTGCATCAGAATATTATAATGTATCAGAATAATATGGTATTTATATCAGAATATTATTTTATTTATAACATATTATATTTGCATCAGAATATTATAATGTATCAGAATAATATGGTATTTATATCAGAATATTATTTTATTTATAACATATATTTGCAACAGAATATTATAATGTATCAGAATAATATGGTATTTATATCAGAATATTATTTTATTTATAACATATTATATTTGCATCAGAATATTATAATGTATCAGAATAATATGGTATTTATATCAGAATATTATTTTATTTATAACATATTATATTTGCATCAGAATATTATAATGTATCAGAATAATATGGTATTTATATCAGAATATTATTTTATTTATAACATATTATATTTGCATCAGAATATTATAATGTATCAGAATAATATGGTATTTATATCAGAATATTATTTTATTTATAACATATATTTGCAACAGAATATTATAATGTATCAGAATAATATGGTATTTATATCAGAATATTATTTTATTTATAACATATTATATTTGCATCAGAATATTATAATGTATCAGAATAATATGGTATTTATATCAGAATATTATTTTATTTATAACATATTATATTTGCATCAGAATATTATAATGTATCAGAATAATATGGTATTTATATCAGAATATTATTTTATTTATAACATATTATATTTGCATCAGAATATTATAATGTATCAGAATAATATGGTATTTATATCAGAATATTATTTTATTTATAACATATTATATTTGCATCAGAATATTATAATGTATCAGAATAATATGGTATTTATATCAGAATATTATTTTATTTATAACATATTATATTTGCATCAGAATATTATAATGTATCAGAATAATATGGTATTTATATCAGAATATTATTTTATTTATAACATATTATATTTGCAACAGAATATATTTATATCAGAATAATATAATATTTATTTTATTTTTTAATCATTTCACACTGAGATGCAAGGGATTACCATATTTTCCAGCTTACAAGATGCTGCAGCTTGGAAGACACACCCTAATATTAGAAAGAAATTTTTAAGAAAAAAAGTAATTCTCATACAACAACACATTTACCATGCATCCCTCACATACGGGCACTACATATTGTTTACATTAATCACTCATCTGATTTTGTTTGTATGGCAATGACATACTAGTGAAGAGCAGAAAGGCCCCTGCTGCTGCTAGTATACAGAGCATGTTTAAGTTTGTGGCTCAGCTCCATGAAGGTTTATAGTCTTGTAACAGCTAAGTACTGAGGTTACATCATATAAAAGGCTGAATTAGATAGCTAGCTAACATTATAGTGTAATGACTCAACATACAAATCCATGTTCCTATCAGTCAAGCCAATTAGCTTACTTGAGCCTAGGCGTTGCCTTGCATTTATCTTGGAAGGTGTACATGTATTTTTCAGAGTATCTTTTAGGAAAAAAGGTACATCGTGTAAGCCAGAAAATACAGTATTGGGCATGAAAAAGAATGAGATAACTTTAATGAGGAAAAAGACAATAAAAGAATGGGTGTCAGAAAGACAGAAGATGGTGATTGATATTGCATATAAATTTTTGAAGATTGTAGATGGCAGGGAAGCAAGATACTGAATGAGAATTCCACAGGTGAGAAGTGCAAGAAAGGAAACTATTAGAATAAAACATATGGTTACATCGAGCTAGTTCAGCAGTAAGACAATGAGACCTTGTTGCCAATCTAGTAGTATGCTTAAATTCATGCAGTTGAAACAGTATGGAGGAAAATACATCAGAAAAATTGCCATAAAAATATTTGTAGAAAAGACAGAGGGAAGCCATGTCATAGCAGTGGAAAAATGACTGAAATCAAGATATCAGGTCAGGATTGATTACATTACAGATCCTTCTCTTGATTTTGTGAGAGAGCTCAAGATATATAGTAGGAGCACCAGATCAGATATTCAATGCACAAATGAATAATAGATTTATAAATGTATAAGATCAAAGAATGATATTTATATCAGTATATTATGATATATCAGAAGATTATAATATTTTTATATTTAATATTAGTGCATTATGATACTTTCTAGTTTTTTATGTAATTTATGATACAACTAGCACGTTGCCCGTGCTTGATTCAAAAATCGTACGACTCATACAGCAATCGCTATCACTTGACTTAAAATATTTTTGCCCTTCCTTGCCTTTAAAGGAGTTCCCTTTGCCGTGCTGATGTTGCTACATGCCTTACTTCTTGTCTATCTCACACTGCAAATTTTTTCTAAGCTCTATACTAAACATTAAATCTGTTACGAAAAAAGAACTAAACAAAATGAACACAAAACGATCAGCTTTAAAAAAGGACTCGTAACTGGAAAAACCAAATGAAAAAAGAATGTTAACAACAAATACTTTTTCACACCCAACCCAGTTCTGCGGAATCAGAATCAACGTTGAGTTTAAGCAAGCGAATGAGCCAATTGGAGTAAAGTGCCATGCAGATTTAAATTTTTCCTACTTTTCCCACGAATGCAGCTATTGATTTTTTTTGCATGCTAGCATGCTAGTTAACATTCGTGTCAGTCAGCTGTTGGCTCTCACACTGGCCAATAGAATCTTCTTGTCTATTCGTGGCAGCCAGCTATTGGCTCTCACTCTGGCCAGTACAAAATGGCCGCAAACTACATGAAAATTGCCGTAGAAGCACGAAAAAATTGATTATTTCTACTATTGATGGGAGTTGGGAAATGCAAAGTCAGTCTTGGCCTTCCTGCTAACTTGGAGCATGTGCATGTAAATTTTGGTGCAAATCCATTGAAAATTGCGGCCGTGCATTCGTTACACACATACACACATCCTGCCTTTTATAGATAGAGATATGCAGAATTTATTAAACAAATCTATCCAAACATTTGTATACTCTAATGAATGTATACCTAGTGACATTCCAAGTCCTGATGTTAGTTAAATAGAAAACTATGACAACTGTTGTGCTTTAGTGCCATTTGCATTTTAACCCAAAATTATAAAGGCAAGGTTTCAGCTTTTCTTATCACTAGCTTTTGATATTACTAAAACTGCCTACTTTGTTTTAATCACTTTTCTGTACTTTTAATAATTGTTCAGTCAACTGAAGCCTCCTGATAAGTTTACTGAACAATTACAAAAAGGTTTGTCTATGAAATTCTGGAGTGTGAGGTGCTGAATATAATATCAATCAGCTAAGTGACAAATTGTCTTCAGTGTTGTGAGCAGTTTCCTTAAAAACAGATGGGGTGGATCATGAATTAGCATTTTTTGTCATACTTTTGCTTTAGTGGCAATGTTTGTGATTGGCTTCTTTTATATTGTATTTTATATTTTTCTTTGGAGGGGATTTGTTTTGTGAGCCAGAGGAGATGCCCCTGTGCAGAGAGCAACTTTTTTTACTTTTAATTTTGCTTTTGTAGTGTTCACATGACATATTTTGATGTAGAGTGAATCAGAAAGAGATCTAACTTGAAGCAGAGTATAAAGGTTTTCTTCCTTGCATTCCCTGATTGAAGAAACATAGTAAACTACCACTGATTTGGTAAAAGAGAAATGTTTATCCGTGTTTACAGTATGATTACTTTATCAGAATAAAAAAAAGAGTTAGTCACTTATTGTGCATTAACTTGTTGAACAGATAACTAAGTTTAGAACTTGACACTATTTGATAAAATTTATTATCAAAGGTCAAAGAAATAGACTGTGTTATCTTGAGATAATTTTAAATCTCGGATATAAAATTATACACTGTAGTCTTTTAAGTTTCATATGTTGTATTTGTATCTTACCAATGGAGATTTTAAATCTAGCATAGAAGACTATCTGGAAATTAAATAAGTAATATGTCATTGCCTCTGGGATGAGGTTATAATAATATACAAGAAATTAATCTAAATTATTATTCATACAATATTTCTTTTCTGTTAGTAATACTTACAGCATTTGAAATCTTGGCTGAAACAACAACCTCTAGTAATAGCTGAAAATACATATTTCAGCCATAAGGAAGGTCAAGTTCTAATGATAGTTGTCTCTTCATTTTTTAAAAATATATTTTTTAAAATCTTAATACATCTAAAGCAAAATGTGACTGTATATATTACTCTGTCAAAGCATCCTGATCTCACTACTTATTAATGAGAATGCTAATATATTATTTTTTATTTCTTTTGCTTTATGCTAGCTTTCTTCAGTATTTTCTTACTTTTCTTCTTCTATGTGCCATGACCCTTTAGGATGTAGGTGATCATGACTCTCCACAATTTCCTGTCCTTTGTAGCTCTTAATAAATTTTATCTTTTTGTTATCTTTCCTAAACCTTGGTCTGTCATCCATTTACTAAACCTTGCTAGGAAAGTGATGCATTGTTTTCCTCTGTCCCTCTTGACTCCAACCTCTGAGTATCAAATTTTCAAAACCCTCTTTCCTCATAATCTGGTCTAGAAACTTCAATTCTCTCTTCCTGATATTATGTATAAGTTACCTTTTTGTTTCCATTTTCTCTAAAACTTCAGTCCATGGTATCTTCAGCATCCTTCTGTAGACCTATATTTCTGTTGCTTAAAGTCTCTTCTTCATCTGTGAAGAGATTGTCCAACATTCACTGCCATATAAGAGGACAGACATTATGTAACAGCTCAGATAAAGTGTAAATCAAAAGATTTTCTATTTCAGAAATTGTTGAGCTGATTTACAAAGATTGTTTCCCTGTTTCTCAGGAAGATTTCTCCATGACTCATCTTACTGTTTTGACTTTTACTCATCTGCTTTTTGGATTGAAATTAATTTAGTTTGAAATTAATATTAGCTCAAGCTCCAGGAAGCCATCCCTCCAGGCAGTCCTTTTTCTTCAGGAGTGGGTTGGTGTCATTACTCGGTGCCTGAGGTGTCCAAAAATGGGAAAAGCCAAAGTGGATTGATTAATTTTTGAATGGCTTATCACATTAAACCTCAACCTTGTGTCACATTCTGTAACAACATAGGAATGTGGAGAAGTAGCTATTTGATACATTGTCCTTTTATTTCAACTTGGCATCTGGATGTAGCACACACAGGAATATGCACAAATATCTCAGAGAAAAATGCTCAGCAATCTTTTTGAATGTATGTTATTTCAGTGTAAAATATCTAGTAACTCAATAACTAAACAAGATCTGATCGAAAAGTATCTATGGTATAGTATGCTATGGTAACAGAGCTAAAATATGCAGAGTGAAGCTGCTTGTCATAAATACACCTTGAACTCTGTCATTTATACACACTAAGTTATAATAATCTTTCTCACTTTCATTGTTTATAGCAGTATTTGGAAGGAAAGTGTATAGAGTGTGATTGTCTCACCATACCACAGAGGTCCATCAGTGACTATGGCTTATGAAGCAGTTTCCTGCAAAACACAACATTCCCCAAATCTGACAACCATCATATTCCCCAGATTTCACTTCTTGCAACTTTTTCCTCTTCAAAAATCAAATCCCACTTGAAAGGAAGAAGATTTCAAAACATCAAAGAAATCCAAGATAATATGATGAGGTAGCTGCACACATTCCCCAAAAAAAGGAGTTCCAGGAATGTCTCTATCAGTTGGGATATCATATCTTATTAATAATTTTCAACAAAATAAGATTTTATTTTGTTTTAAATTGATTAATTAACAGAATATGTTCTAATAAGGTATCTGATATAATTTAAATATGTTTCATTTGTTCATTTTATCAAGTTTTAATTTATTCAGATTTTTCAAGTTTTTCTTCACAAATTCTACAAACTTAATATTCAAGAAATATTGAATATGTTTTTTGAAAGTGAAATACAAAATTAGTTAAATATTGTCATGAATTTTTGAGAGAATGGTTAAACTTTTTATATATAAATCTCTTAATATATCTCTTTAAAATACTCAAGTAATTGTTTCAAAGAGGCAAGACAGAAGCAATGAAGATTATTTTATCTAATAAAAAGAGGACCAAAATTTGCACATGTGATTTAACAGACAAAAAGGCATTGTATATTTTTTGTTTTCTGCTAGAGAGAAAAAAAAAATAGAAAATCTGTACAATTGTTAATTCTTGCAGCAAAAATAATATTTTTTTGGCTCCAGAATTTGGAAGATTATTGATACACATTTAGAACAAAATTATCAATTGAAGAAAGGGGCTTTCTTATATTGCACAGAAATTATATATTCATCATTAATTTTAAGAATTTAGATAGAAATGCTATTTTTTTTATAATTAATACATTTAAATCATCATTATTACCATCATTAGTAGTAGCAGAAGCAGCATCATCAGTCCCTTGACCAGTTGTGCACAGCTGAGCACCTGACCAGCTCCCTCCATATGTCTCAGTTGCATACCATCTCTGTGAATAATCTTCTAGTTCACTCAGTGATGCTGTCAACACATTTCCCCCTCTGTTTGCCTCTTCTTCTTTTGCCTAAGGTGATGGCTTGAAGGATGGCAGTGAAAAGATATTGTGCCTTTATGACGTGTCTATACCATTTCATAATGGATAGCAGTTCAGAAGGAAAAATTGGGGAGCCAAGTTCAAATACCTGTTGCATTCAAATGGAATCAGTTCCTCTCCTCAGCTATGGATTAAATAATAAAACGTGTATATGGAAAAGTCATTGTTATTTCCCAAAAAGTTTAATGTAATATTCACTCACAAAAAAGAAGTATTCTTACAATCCAAAATATATTTTGATTTAAATAACCCAAGTAGTATTAATAAGTTGTAAAAAGTAAATCAATCAATGTCATTTAAACTTTCTTGATGATCTTCTGTTCTGTAGCTAGCACCCCTTCAGAACCAGATAAGCCTGGCACATAGCCTTAAATAGTCTACAATTAAGGACCTCAATAGTTGATTAATAAGTTGATACTAAGCTGACTAATATTCAAACTGATCTTACTTCATTTGGCTATACAGCATCTGACCCTCCTCTATTCCTTGTAAGTTGTCTTGTTAATTGTTTTGTAACTTATTGTTCTGTGTTTTTTGTATGTATCAGTTAGCACCAGATATTGGTGATGAATAAATATATTAAGCACTCATTCTTCTCTGTGTATCATTCACCTTGATGATACAGCATCTTCCAATAGGCCTGTTGTTTGTCTGGTGGTTTTTTGCACCACTTCATTTATGATGCTGTCTACATAGGAGATGGCTAGGATGATTTTGCATTGTCTAATTTCTGATGCATGGATTCTTTATTGTAAATCTGATGTTCTTCTGTCCAAGATTTGCAGATGTACAACAAAAATTAAGAATGCACACAACAACCTGAACTGTGATCTAAAGCAGACTTTCCCAGATGGAACTTAGTTTTGAGACAGCTGCCATTGTTTGTGCTGCTATTGAAATTATTTTGGCAATGTTTAACCTTTGCGTCCACAAAAAAAAGAATGATGTGTCAAAAGGACAGTTTGTTAAAAATTTACAGCATTATTATTAAATATATTTTTTGACTCCATCATTTATTGTTTTAAAAATGATGATTACAATTTTAATAAAACCCAAACATATAAAAGTGGATTTATATATTTTCTTTATTCTTGAAAATTGACAAAGATATTAAACTCTATTTATTAGATTGCTTATTTACAAGAATAATTTTATATTTTCAAGATTATAAAAATATGGGAACCAACTATAAGGAAATATTTATTATTTACCATTTTATAAAGAAATAAATATGACAAATTTTTTGTGCATAAATTTCTAAAAATGTCTGTGAACAAGAAAATTTAAATAAACACATAATGACAAGCAACTTAATTACTTAATTATGTAATTATAAATTTTGAAATATTTCTTTCACTTGCTCTTACCACATAAATTTGCTAAAACAGATTGTGAGCATCACTTCTTACATATTTTTGGTAATTTTTGAATAAAAAGATTTATTTTTAATGTATTTCTTTATAAAATAGTAAATAATAAATCTTTATAAAAGGTAAATAATAAATATCTCATTATACTTGGTTCACATATTGTTATAATTTTGTAAATAAACATTGCTAAAGGACTCAAAGGTGTTTATACTAATAATGGAGTCAAGGGAATAACTGTACTTTTCTTTTTTTTTCCAGGCACAAAGGTTAAACATTGCCATTATTTCTATATTTGATTTAAATTATACAAACTATTAAAGTGTGGGAAAATAAAATAAAATCAATAAATAAAATAATAATTATGAATAATAAAAAAAAAACAACATTTTTTCATGATGATAGTAATAAAATAACTGGATATTTTATTACACCTCTTGGCTTTGTCAAATGCTAATTTGGTGGCTCTGCCTACAAAAAGAAAAACATTTCCTTTTTCTCCCTCTTGCTCCAAGTAGTATGTGGAAAAGAGGTGTCCCTGCTGGAGCATGTTCATTTCCCTGGTTCACTGATGACTGAACTCTCTTTTCCACTTTCCAATGCATAGCGTTAGTACATGTCTTCCAAAACCTCCATCTATGAAGTAAATCAACATTTTTTGGTCATTCCAATTCAGAGCAAGGATGACTTGAGCTTGACCATTATAATCATGCTTATCAGGACTTGCCTGAACTTAATTCTGGACCAGAAAAGGAAACTCTCTTCTACTATCCAACACAGCATTCGATGACGTATGACACCTTTTACTTTGGTCATTCCAACTCAGTGCAAGGCTGACTTAAGCTCAACCATTATAACTGTAACAATTGTGCCTATAAAAATAGGAAGTATATAGTAATAGCAGTGTCAAGAGGAAAATTGTCCTTTTTGACACTGTGTTTTGTTAATTTTTTTTTTTTTGCAGGTATGTTTGCTAAATTTTGCCAAAAGATTTTTGCCAAAAAGATTTTTATTATATTTTGCAATTGATAGAAACAAGTAAGTACAGGTTTTCTTTGGTCGTTTCAATTCAGTGCAAGGCTGACTTGAACTTGACCATTTTAATGATGTTTATCTTTATATCCCTAACTTCTGAACTAAAAGAAGAAAATGGACATACCCAAAAGACATTGAAAACTTTGTTTCACTATAGTTTACATAAAAAAGAGAATAAACAGTCTGTAGTAGAAACCAAAGTTTTTGTATGCTTCTTTTTTGTTTACATGTGTGTGCACACACACATGCACACACACACACACACATATCTTACATCAACACACAACCTTTAAAATCTATAAAAGTATAGATCTCTATCTATAAAAGGCAGGATGTGTGTATGTGTATAACAAATACATGGCCGCAATTTTCGATGGATTTGCACCAAAATTTACATGCACATGCTCCAAGTTAGCGGGAAGGCCAAGACCAACTTTGCATTTCCCAACTCCCATCAATAGTGGAAATAATTGATTTTTTCATGCTTCTATGGCAGTTTTCATGTAGTTTGCGGCCATTTTGTACTGGCCAGAGTGAGAGCCTATAGCTGGCTGCCATGAATAGGCAGGAAGTTTCTACTGGCCAGTGTGAGAGCCAACAGCTGACTGACATAAATGTCCTTTTTTATAGCTGATCGTTTTATGTTCATTTTGTTTAGTTCTTTTTTCGTAACAGATTTAATGTTTAGTATAGAGCTTAGAAAAAATTTGCAGTGTGAGATAGGCAAGAAGTAAGGCATGTAGCAACATCAGCATGGCAAAGGGCACTCCTTTAAAGGCAAGGAAGGGTAAAAATATTTTAAGTCAAGTGATTGCAATTGTTGTATGAGTCGTACGAGTTCTGAATCAAGCACGGGCAATGCCGGACCATGCTGCTAGTACTGTCTAAAAATTCTGAGATGTATTATTTCAATAGTTATTTAGTTTAATAATCCTGTCCTTGTTGTAACAGATTAGCTTATGTTTTTTTAAGTATTTTTCATATCTTATTTTGCCTCAGTTACATTTTCATGGAGAGTAAAAAAAATCACCCAATGTTTCTATCAATTGCAAAATATAATAAAAATCTTTTTGGCAAAAATCTTTTAGCAAACATACCTGCCAAAAAAATTAACAAAACACAGTGTCAAAAAGAACAATTTTCCTCTTGACACTGTTATTATTATATACTCCCTATTTTTATAGGTACAATTGTTACACTTTGCCAAATTATTAATGTAAATAAACAATCTAACATAAATTGTGTTTAGCATTTTTTATCAAATAATGTATAAATTCAGATTCAAGATATTTCAGTGAATTTATGTGGCAAGAACAAATGAAGGAAAAGCTTATGACCATATCTTATCTGGTGCTTCTGCTGTACATCTTCAGATTATTGACAAAATCCAACAAAAGGATCTGTAATGTAATTGATCCTGACTGGGCATCTTGATTTCAATCGCTTTCTCACCAATGTGACATGGTTTCCTCCTGTCTTTTCTGCAAGTATTTTTATGGCAACTGATCTAATAAGCTCTGGTACCCCAACTACATGAATTTAAGCATGCTACTAGATTGACATCTAGGTCTCAGACTTTTACTGTTGAAATAACTAAATGCAACTCATTTCTGTTCCAACAGTTTCTTTTCTTGCACTTCCGACTTTAACTGCTTTGCTGTCACCGACAATCTAACATCAATTGCTATCTTCTGTCTTCTTGAATCCTGTTCATCTTTTGTCCTTTCCTCAATCCTCCCTATTCTCAGTCTTCCCCCTGCATACTAGTTACATTTCTGCTTTGCTTGGGCTGAAATGATTAAAAAAAATCTCTTTAGAACAGGCATGGTGATCATTTGAACTTTAAGTTGACCATTTTCTCTTTTCAAGCAAAATTACAGTATTTTCTCTCTTTATGAGGAGGTGCTGAAAAATTCTTGACCAGATCAAGAACCCCTTAAAAAATATGGGATTTTTGGTCATTTGGCCAGATTTTGGGAAATGAGTAGAGGCAAAAAATTTTTAGAAACTCTGTATACATAAATTTTTCTGAAAGCTTTTTAATGGCTTGAAAATTATATGAAAAAATTTCTTTTTGAAGCTTTTCTCCTAAATAATCACTCAAATATTGACATTTCTAATGCAAGCTATGACAAACTTACAAAAATAATAATACTAAAACATTTTAAATAATGAAAGAATGTTTAATAATTACTAAATCATAGTTCCAAAATTATTATAATATTATTATTTTCTTATTCCCACTACTACTACTGATTATGGGTTTGCTATTGTAGTAAAAAAATATGAATAATTTTTAAAAAATCGACTCTATTTAAAACAAAAAAGAATCATAAATGCTGCATATATTTGAAGAGTTTACTCCCTTAGTTCTAATTTATTCACAAACTTTTTTTTAAAACAAACATGAAAGAATATAGAACCTCAGATTTTGAAGGTAATAAACGATTTGAAGTTGCAATTGCAAATCTCTGGCGAATTGGAAATAAATAAGTAAAAAATGATGATGATGATGATGATGATGATGATGAAGAGGAGGGCTTTCTATCCAACATACTCAATAATTTACTAAGACCATTTACCTTAGGTCCCAGGTGTAAGACTTGTCAAAAGAATCATCATCAACAACAATGATAATAATAATAATCCTTCTAGAACTTAATTATGAAGGAACCACAACTGATCCCAGATTAACTAGTAAATGGTACTACATTTTGCTCCCTAAAAATAATGAGACTAAAATTTATAAGAGTTTAGTTTCAATCTTACAGGCCTATAAACTATCTTATGATAATGTACAAAATTCTGACCTCTGTCTTAACTGAATGCATGTATGCTTTCTTCATTAATGGCAGCATTTTCCCTAGTGAACAAAAAAGGATTTAAATGAGGGTCATATGGATGCAAGGGTCAATTCCTAATTAACCAAATGTTTCTTGATGAGTTATTGGGAAAAAATTATTAAAATAAATCCAACAACAGAAAACCATGATAATGAGTAAATAACAAGACACAAAAGAAATGGACCAAGAATTATAAAAAATTTATTGCAAAAAACATGTTACAGGTTATCCTAGGCCTACACAATGTCAGTGCATTGTGTACCAAAAAAATGAAAATTTTGGCCAATAACGATGATGTGGCACCATGTCCTGTGTGATATTTTATGAAGCTGTGCTTTGTTAATTGTCGCAAAGGCTCTCTAAATGACGTGCTTCAACTGATGGATATTCTGGTATTGTCCTTACACTTGCAAGCAGCCTCTCTTCCAAACTGTAGGAGCTCATGTCAGCAATCGGAAATAGAAAATTATATTATATAGGGGTGACAAGACTTTCAGAACACCCTGTAGTACTGTGCTTAAAGTTATAAAGTCTTGGTAACATGGAATGAAACTAACTGGGGATATAAAGTGTATGGAAAAACTATGTACCATCTTCTCTAAATGGACAACCTGAAACTTTCTGCAAAAAATGATAATCACCTTAAAATGCTCTTTCAAACAGTCAAACAATTTAATTTTTTTCTTAAGGAAAAACTATCAAGCAGATACAAGTGTATAGTAATAATTTACTTTTATTCAGTGTAAAATTGAAACAAAGAAATTGTTCATTTACAATAATTCTTTATGTAAAAAAGATGGGTGTAGGGTTGTTCAAAACACCTTTTAGCAACAGGAAAGGAATAACAGGGATTAGGATTTTAAACAATGTGGATTTCTTTAATATATAAGTTATCTTACAGAGTTGTTGGAAAATTAGTAAAATGTCAATTTCATTTGCTGATCATCAGGATGCCAATTGGGTGTAAGGATATTGCTGGGAGTTGACTGATTTCTTGGGTTAGTTTGACCAAGGTCACCAGATATAGTCATTGATTGGGTCTGACATATGTGTTGGTCAATCGAGGTCACAGTGGTGAGTGCATTGCTTACTGAGGTGATGGAAGATTGGTGTAGCTGGTAGGCCTGTGTTGTATGAAATGGGGTCACTTGCATGCGTAGTCAGAGTCACTTGTTTGCAAACTCAGAGTCACTTGCTTGCAGAGTCAATATGCGAAGGTGATGGCAGTGGAGATGAGGAAGGCTTGTAGCTAGGTGGTGCTGATATTCAGATGTTATCAATTGCAATGGTTGGCATCTGCAGCCTGGCGGTGTCGAAGCTGGATAGCCAGCTGCTGTAGTGAGTTGGGTTTGCCAAGGTGATGGCATGGGCAATGAGGAAGGCTTGTAGCTGAGTGGTGATGATGTTGAGATGATATTCTGGATTCCATGTGTGAAGAATCAGGTGATTAGTCAAGCCTGAGAGTGGCAATGGTCATGTCAAGAGGAGTAGTCATAGTGGCAACAGCATCCTGCATGTCAGCAGACGGTCCACAACTGCTTGTAGTTATGGGCAACCTTCTTTTTAGCAGATCTGGCAGTTCCCAGGGATATCTCCTTTTCCAGTGGGAACATTAGTGATTGACTAGTGTCACTTTCATTGTAGGGGCTTGCTTCATGAACCGGATGTGATACTGAGAACCTATGCACAGAAAACAATTTTTTTATTTTGTTCTCTGTTTTCATGGTATTCACATCCAGAAAACGTGTAAAATGAATCAGAAAGGCATCTAATTGCAACAGAGTATAACACCCACTAAAAAAATTAAGTTAGGTAGAGTAAAATGTCCATAAGGAAGTTATGATAATAACAACTAAGATTACAAAATTAGTCAGAATGTAACTAATGATAACTCCTGACCTTAGAAATTCAAACAGAAATTAGACATAACTGTCATACAATATTTTAGATATAATTACTTGAAAATTACAGTCATCATCCCAAATCATCAAAACCTGTAAATATTGATCCAGTGCTTTCTCAGTTTCTCTTTTTAGGAAGTTGCAAAGATGTACCCAGCAAAAAATTCATTCTGGGGTTTTACTCATTTGAGTTTTTCTTTAGTAGGGAGGGATCCTCATAGTTTGATGGCTTCATCACATTCAATAACTTTGTAAATATTGTGAGAAACATCGTTATTTAGTTAGCTTAATTTGTTCAAATCAGCATTTCCTGAAGTGAAAATGCTCACAATTTTTTTTAAAAAATGATGCTAGAAGTGATGCCATTGCTTGGTAGTTAATGTCAAATTGAGCCTCATGTCAAAACATTTTCGTTGCATAAAGCTTTCTATTAAGTTGTATAAATTGTCATAAAAACAAATGAATACAACATAGTATTTGAAAACAACAGAGAAACATTATTTGTAATAAAAAATAAGAACAATGTCAAACAACAGATTGGAAGCAATTAATAGTAATTTGCCTACCTCTCTGGAATAAAAGAGTGTATTCCATCCACCTTAGTTTAAATCAGAAATGAGGGACTGCTTCTTCTTCTATGTGCCATGTCTCTTCAGGATTTCACTGATTATGGCTCTCCATAACTTCTTATCCTTCGTAGTTCTTAGCAACATTTGTCTTTTTACTAATGTCCCCCTCCCTGTTCTGCCATCCATTTACACAAGCTTATTACGTAGGCTATATATATATATATATATATATATATATATATATATATATTTCTGTTGGAGATACAATTTACCAATGTACATTTGAATTTATGTATAATGTTGGTTTTCTGCAACACATTAATTGGTGGTGAGGAGTCATTACAAATGATTGAATTAGATATATTGAATTTAGTATAGTATATTAATATTATTAATATAATTTTTTACTAGGATTTATGGTGGATATATTAGTATTTATTAGTTTTTTAGGATATTTTCATCCTGTTTATAATTAGAATGTATCTGATTGTAATATAAAAATTTAATATGTTTAGGATTAATTGAAGAAGTATTATATTCTATTTGCTTTATATTCAAATCTCTGATGGAACATCTTATTCGTTCATCAACAATATAATTAGGGAAGTTATTATTAATAAGAGTTTGTTTTATATCTTTTAGTTCACTGGAGAAAATCTGTTTTGTTGATGAGTTAATTTTTGCACTGTTTATTAGGTTTTTATAATTGCTATTTTATATTAATTTGGACATTCACACTTATACTTAAGCCTACACAAATTTATGCTAGTAAGTTTTTTATATGGGGAGATAGTAAATTTATTATTATTAATGTTTATCAATATATATATAGGAATTTTATTACCATTATTAAGTTTTTATGTAAATTTAAGGACAGAATTATTTTGGAATTATTTTTGGAGTTGATATATTTCATCCATATTCTTCACTAAGATAAGGATATTATCAACATATCTTAGGTAGATGGAGGGTTTATTTAAATTTATTAAATATATTTTTAATATTAGACATATAGAAATTACTAAAAGTTGGGCCCAGAACTGTACCCATAGAGACACTATCCCATTGTATATATATATATATATATATATATATATATTATTTTTTGTGATCAGAATAAAATGAATATGCATCAACATGAAAACTTTCTTTTTTCCTTTAATAAAGATACTAAGAAACTTGCCCTTAAATATGAGAGGATCCTATTAAGAATAAGTAGACAAAACTTGTCTAAAGTATTTAATGCGACATGTCTTAATGAAAACATGCTGCCAAAATATATGCAATATATATATATATATATATATATATATATATATATATATATAATTGTGTATTTGAGCAGCAATCACTCTTTTATATAAGTTTCATTGAAGATGACTGACATTTGTACAAGTTATTTCTTTTATGGACATGTATGTAAAAATTGTTCTAATGATCTGTAGATCTGAGTGCTTTTGATTAATCTATTAGTCATTGTCAAGGATGTTTTTTTTTTAACTGAATATATAGATTTCTTGCTATATATAAGTATATATTGGGATGCATATGTTTCTTAATTTCCGAATACAATCAGTACGTTTGATTGTTTCAGTGAAATAGAAAAAGTTGTCAATTTCAAATCTTTTCAATTTGTACCCTCTTACTTCTTAAAATAATGACCTGTATTCATACTTATGATTGTTATTGCAACATTTGGTTAAAGTTGTTAAGATCAAATATTTATAGGGGATTTCCACAGTATTTTTTAATCTTGGAAATAAGCATTTTTATTTATTAAATATCATGATTCATCAGAAAATTCAAATAGGAAAACTGTAAAATTCTCTTGGGTACTACTAGTTATTATTATTCTTACTGTTGTTGCTGTTAAAACTATTGTTTAAATCATTTAAGCATTTTAATTAAATGTTAAATAATAGAAAATAATAACTCAGAATAAGCTGAATATTAATTACTTCCCCTAGATCTTATTATTTTCTTAGAGTTCGATAGTAATTTGCAGAGGCACTTCAACATGCTGTGATGGTTAGCAAGCTTGTCTCACTAGATAAATTATGACTGAGTAGTGAATTTGCTCCTCTCTGGGTGCCCCATACTTTTGGCCATATGCTACAAGTAACCGACGCATAGTAAATCACTATAGTAATTTACAGACATGTGTATTTTCCCCAAATCCAAAAGTGAATATTTATGCATTTTAGTCAGTGTGTACGCTCTTAATAAGTTGAATAGTAGTTGATTAACTCAACCACATAACAAAACTCAAACAATAACTATCAATTAATATTACTGAAAATATGTTTACCTCAAGAAGGGGATTCAACATTACATTTCTGAAACCAGTTTGGAAAAAAAGAAATCATCTTCATGAGTAGGTAGATGGTGTGGGAAGAGAAGCCAGAGACTGAACTGTGGTATAAGGATTTATCAACTAAAAAAAAAAATTGCATATAAAGTATGTTCACAATGTAAGCAAAGAATCTGTTGAGATTTTCGGGGAAACACCTAATCACATGATTTACCAGAAATTAGAGGGGTAATAGGGAGAGAGGTGAAAGAGATGGGAGGTAACAAAAATAACACTGCTTCAAAAACCACAGCAATTTGAGGAACAAAATACCCATGGGACCAACTTCACAAGACATTATGTCTTGCCAACTGCCAATTGCTATTTTCCCCAACTTTTATTGACATGAGGCATCTTACAAAGACCTGGTTCTTGACCAGTTGCAGAGTAACCTGTATGTAGACATGCCAAACTGTCCTGTTGCTAACAGGAAAAACTCAGATGTATACTGGTGTTGACAAACATGCAATTCAAGGCCTCTTTTTGCGTCTGTACTGATGTGTGTTCGCCACATTCACTCCTGATCTCTTGATCACAGATACAACAGCTAGAAGTGGGTCTCTTTCATTGAGTGCTTCTCCAAAGTGGGACTGGTTTGTGTTCCTCCATCTTGTCTCTATGTGATTCTTCCTCCATGGGATCATCTGGCCTATCACTTTCAGACATATTATCTTCACTACTTGTTGAAGATCATGAACTTAGTGAAGGACTACGGTCCCTGACATGGCAGGACATTCCATCCACCAAGACTGAATATGGACCAACAAGCCCAGTAATTTGTCCCTTTCTGAAAGTTGTACACTGGTTGTGTGTGGCCTTTACCCACACAGGGTCTCCCACCTTGTACACATTGTGGCACACCTCAGACATCGGAGGCACTGAATCAATCCCTTTAAGTCAAACCTTGTATCTGTAGAATTGATTTGCCAGTGCAGTCAGTAGTGAGGTGTCATCTTTGAGGGTTACACTGTACCAATAGGTGCCCTCTCTAATATTACACTTCATCCTGGCTATAATCCTCTTGACACTTCTGTGATACTGCTCTGTTATTCCATTTTCTGCCAGGACATGCATCCATCAGAATCACAAATGCACCTCCCATCCATGGACAAAGGCCCAGAACTCCCTGCTGCAGAACACAGTCATTGTCTGTGAATATCTTGCATGATGGTCCACTCTCACAGAACACAAACTCTAGCTGACGTATGATACTCAATGAGTCTTGATGGTGTAATGGCTGCCACACATAAAACATGATGGGCCACAATCTGTTAGTTTCAGGTAATGACTGCTGAGGTAGTAAGTGATATTCATGCTTAGCTGGCGTCAAGTACTGTTCACTTCAAGTCTGCCCTTTTTCCAATGGACTGATACAGGATCTATTCTTGTACACTCCACACAGGTCCCAAATGGCCAATTTTACCATGTCCTTTGTCATGGAAAGACAAACTCTACTCACAAAATATGTGGTACATTGTACTCCTGGAGGCCCACTGTATTTATGTACTTCCATTACCTGACTGGGATTCATGGTGTTGAGAGAAGCAGCACACACCAACACAGGTTCAGCCCCTTTTTTGGCTCTATCAAGCTACCCTTGGGATACATGGGTCATCTTGTCTGCTAAGATCTGGTTCCTTCATTGTGCTCAACATTCTCCACACCAGCATCTTACTCGCTGCTTTGGTATGTATTCTAGCTTTGCCTGTGAGGGTGTCAGACAACCAGTGGTACACACATAAGGAATCAGTTTTTATGTGCAAATAGAGAGCTAAACTGAGGTTTTTGATGGTTGCATCCAGTTTAACTAAGAGGATATGATGTGTGCTGTTTGTTGGCTGAAGCCGGCATGCATCCTTCAACATTGCTCCATCTTTTTCCAGCACCACTCCTATCACTAGGGAGCTGCATCAACCCATACATTAATTTCAGCTTCATTTACACACCAACTACTTTGGGCAGGATCTTTCTCTCATTGACATGCACATTGTCTTTGTACACCAGCATTGCTCTCCCAATCGACTCCTCCTGTGAGTGCACAGTGTCAATATTGAACTTCATGTATATAGGTGCCATGTTGAGGCTGAACACCAAACACGTTAGGCAAAACTGCTTTTCTTTGAGCATCATGGTTTGATATGACCATAGTGATTCATGTATGTGTGATTGAAGACATACTTTTTGTAAATAAAGTATGGCTACATTTGCCCATTGTTGGCAATATTCTTGCAGTTCAGCCAAACAAACGTCTGCATTGAGCTCACAATAGTCCATCACTGCATGCACCTTTCCTTTGTTGTACTGCACGGCAGCCATTAATGCCACTAAGCCCTTGGGTGGACCCACTTACTTTTCACAGTATTGTATTAGCCAACCATTTTCGGTGATCCATGTTTGGAGTTCTTGTTCATAGACATTCCTAATGTCCTTTGAAACGGGGTACTCCTGTTGAATAATATAACTGGTGCCACACTTGCTGTCCACTTCCATTTTGCAGTCAAGATCCTTTGCTGGTAGTTTAATTCCACAGAAAAATCAGGTATGGATCACCGCATATGCTGTTGTTTCTTTACTGCAGAACTGCATGGCTCCAGTTAGCATGGTATGGATGCAACCTAATGCATCTATTCAGACAAATAAGTTAAAGCCTAGAGGTTTGTCATACACCACAAGGAATTCAACCCTGGCTGAGTTGCCACTGTCTGTACAGATATTAATGGTCCTGACACCAATGCACACCTGCATTCTACCACCAATAATCTCCACATCTTTGTGCTTTCCAGTCCACTGGCATCAATTTGCACTAATGATTGACTGAGAGCAGCCAGAGTCAATGAGAGCTGACTCTCAGCAACTGACTGCAAATGCTTCAACAGGATCTTGGCAATAATCTTAAACTCTGTGTTTAGAAGAGTTTTGGGTCTGTAATTATGTAAATCCTGCTCAACACCCTTGTCTTTTTTCAACAGCATGATCACACCCCTGGAGACCCAGTTGGGGATGCATCTGTAGTGATCATCATCACCATTACACACACACATACATACATACAGATCATATGGCAAGCATTCATTGGCTGATCTCCTCAAAACTTGCTTGCTGATTGGTCAATTCCGACCAATCAAATTGCCGGTACGCGAGGAATAATTTTCCCGTGAACAAGCTTCAGAGCCTACCACATGATACACATCCTTATATAAACAAAACACGAATAAGCTCTCTCATGTTCCTCTTCATTCATCTTTTTCCTTGCTGCTAAAATGTAATCTTCAAGAGCTCACATCTTAACCGTGCGGTCAGATGTTAAAGAACATTGCCAACAACACTTACTGACTTTCTCGCAAGTCTTCAGTAGAGTCCAGCTATTATGCCTGTCTACACAAATCCATGATTTTACTCACAACGCATACACAGACACAGATTTTTGTATTACATTACACATTCTTCCACACACAGACACAGATTTTCGTATTACATTACACATTCTTTCACTCTGTGACTATGCCAAGTTCATGAACCAGAACTCTTTCTTTCTTACTCAAAACAACACACTTCTTAATTAACTGTATTCTATTCTAACACCAGACTCTATTCGACATAGAATCCTGAACATTCTTATTCAAGAGAAACTCTTTTGAACATTCAATCTTAATCAGAATACAGCTGAAGGGAAGCAACTTTTTCTCCCTTAATTACGACACACCATTGCATTTTGTATGTTATCGTTTCAATATATATTTTATTGTTGGTGCACAATTGGAACCACATTGTGTTTTATCTTGAGTCGTTAAACGTAAAAAAAAGTCCCATTACAGATCCCCTGGAAGAACCAGTTGTTAAACACGGCAGTCAAAATTGGAACAAAGATGTATGACAGCCTCAAGTACAGTTCATAGGGTAAACCATTTTATCTCAGAGACTTGCCTCTATCAACCCTCTTCAATGCCACATAAACTTTGACCACCACGATTTCAACTTTGCAGCTAACTGCTTCAGTTGGCAAAATCTAAGGAAATCAGTCAAATAGGTGTGAAACTCTTTGTCACAGAGACCAGGCTCCCTGGTAAACTGACTCTTGAAATTCCACCAAAATGCCTCACATATGCCATCAGTTGACCTTAGAGTACACCCCTCTGGTGTATCAACCACCTGAATGTAATGATCAGAACCTTGGTGGATCTCTTACTTGCACAGTTCTGCACCCATAATCTCATAATCACAGCTTCACCAGACATCTTGTTTAACTACCTGACCCTAGAGGCACTTGCTAGCTGTGTACCAGGGCTTTCCTATCTGGGTCTATCTCTAGGGGATCTCTCCTAGTCACTGCTTAGAAAAGATTATCCTTAAGAGCCTCCATCTTGCTAGTCTTATCTAGTGCAAGCCACTGGCTAAATTTGGTGATGAAGGACCTAACCTATCCTTAAGCCTCTCCCTATTATTCTATAATATATTCCCGATAACCGCCCCCACTGCATGACACTAATCAACTGCTGTCAGAAGTAAAATTAAATAATCTAGGTTTGTCTTATACAATTACTTTTGGCAGAAGTGTATTAAAAGAAAACCAAATGGTTTATGAAGAATTGTTACATTTGTCTGTAAAAGTTTCTTTATTTAGAATTAACTCTAACAAGTGCAGCCTGAAATAACTGTCATGGCTGACTATTGGTGATTGTTTTTCATTTCTTTATGTAGTCGGCGTGTAGGGACATTATTATTATTATAAATAAATGAAATATAAAATAATAATAATAATGAATATTATAAATAAAATAAAATAAAATAAAGTATTAGGTTGGTGCAAAAATAATTTCGTTTTCTCACATAGTAACATATGTTAGAAAACAAAATTATTTTTGCACCAACCTAATAATAATATTTAAACATGTTTAAAATAAATTAAATAAAAAATAAAAATAATAAAACTCTCCCAGCTTGCAACAAAAACTGTTCCTGCTGGAAATATGGACATCCCACCAAAAGATGTAAAATTAAATCTCTTCCTCATGAAACCTTATTATGGGCAACATGTGTCAGAATTCTCTCTGTGATATGGTGTGTAATAATAAGTAACACCTTCCTATCATTACATGTACCATGAAACAATTGTAACCTAAAAAATATACACACCAATACACGCAAAAATATAAATTGTATGAAATTTAACATACAATTTACCATGCTTTCCTGTTATTTCTGTATGTTTTATTTCCTGTCAAGTATGTTTTTATTTCTGTGAACAAAGGCTAATTTCTAATGTTATGATGTGAATGACACCCCCACAGGTGCACCATTTTCTAAAGAGTATTTTCTTTCTTTTTTTAAGTTTTCCTATTAGCTTTGCAAGGTTTTTATTCTTCATGATCTGAAAAATTGTATTGTAAATCTTTTAAGACCCTATAATGTCTATATTTTTGTTCTGCTATTTAGCCTTGTTCATTATAATGTACATGAAAGGAAATTTTTGTGCAAGCTTTTTGTAAAAATTTTAATTTGCCAAATTGTTTTATGTCTGTGTAATAAATTTTGGTACCTTTCAAATTTCACATAGTAATTTTGAGTTTTGTCTGTTATTGTATACACTTTTTTAATATTCTGATAAGAGAGGTGGCATTCTTTCTCCCATTCTCTCCACCCCCAACCAAAAAAATTAATAATAGTTCTCATGATTTACAAAATAAATTTTTTAGTTCAGTTTCTTCTAATTAAGACAATTTGCATAGAGCAGGCAATAGACAAGACATAGGAAGATTTCTTAACGACTTTGCCTTGGTCTGTTACATCTGGTTTCTACTCCAATTATTATGCAGACTACTTGGACTCTGACTACATGTCTTTTTGTCCACATACACAGACGTAATAGTAGACATAAAATATGCATGAATATTAAACAAAAAATGTTCAGCTCAATTGTCAATTACTTGAAGAGTATAAAATTTCTAATAACTTAAACTTTTTTATGTTTAAAAGCTGAAACTTTGCTTATTAATAATTTTATGTATGCGTAATTTTTAACTTTTTCCATTAATTATACTTTATTTAAATTTTACTTTTGTATCTTCGTAATAATTTTTATAAAAAGACGTTTTTATTTTGTAGTTTGAACACACATGAATAGTTTCTTTCATGAAATTGAAAGAAAGATTCTTACAATTTTTGGTAAACGAATTTAATTATAAAATACGCAAAAAGTAGACGGTGCTGAAAATTAGAACAAGTCTTTATTCTTTTCCAAAAACAGAAAAACGTTAAAAAATGAAAATAAACAGGTTTAATTTAACTTTTTCAAACAATTTCATTTTTGCAGAATTAATTTTATGTTCAATTATTTTAATGAACGATAACTCCATTTTACAAAGAACGATAACTGCGTATCCTTCCCGACAATTGAAGTATTTCACTGTTATTAAAGTTGGTTGTCGTCTGCCTTCCTGATGCCGTCTTGATGCTATCCACCCAAGTGGGAAGGAAAACAGCCTGAGTTGGAGGAAATGCGCCTTTTTCTACAATTGAATAGACGTATATGGATTCGGTTGGCTATCCTCTGTTGTTTTTGGAGCTCGTCTGGTTGGTGTTACATCGGAAATAAGAGTAAAGATGTTTTTTTTCATCGTCATCACGAGCCCCGATCAGTGGTTCGTGATGGTCGAGTAGTAAACATTACCACCAAGAATAGCAGTGAAGTCAAGAGCGTCTTGAACCCTGTGAAGGATTTCTTGTTTACTTCTAGTAAAAGTCAGAATAGTAATGGATTACGAAATTCCTCTGATACTTCATTGGAAGGGAATAAAATATATAGGCCCCAGTGGTCTCCCCAATCAGGTGTTCAAAGTTCCACAAAACAATCTCAAGTACGGACTTCTAAAAGAATTACGATAAATTCTGTCGGGATTCCGTTTAGAGAACAAAACTACGCCAATTTAAGTCAAGAATATCATGGATCTGTTAATAAGACACACGGGATTGTCTATGTGTACCGATACGAGGAGTCAAGAAACGAGGTAGGAAAAATAAATAAATGACTTCTTTTTTTTTTTTTTTTTTTTTTTTTTTAGTTGTATGACGTTTTCCGGTTTTCATGGTAAATTTGATCAGCTTTTTTATTGTTGTTTTTGGTTGGTAAAAAAGTAACTAACTTTTTTTTCCTTATTTTTAGATATTCTCTAAAATCTAACCTGTTACAAACTTCTTTTTTTTTTGTTCCTACAAAAATCAATTTAGTTAAAAGTAATTGTTTTAAATAAGTTAGTTACGAATCGTACGATTAATTTTTTTTTTTTTTACAGATTTTTTTTATGTACTTTAGTTTCATTTTTAAAATCTCAAGATCTACAACAAAATACCCACTCTCAAAATAAATATAAATCAATGTCATTATTTTTTGAAAATTTGATCTTTTTAAATAAAATCTTCAAGCATTTTTTTAATTTGCAAAAGATCAAAGAAATCTAGCTTTAATTGAAAAATGTTACTCATTTCCTTTATTTTTAATTATTATTTTATTAAAAATTTCGTACGATCACGGCCAGCAGAATACGAGATTCCTTTTTTTTTTTAAATTAATTTTAATTTTTAAAATTAAAAGACAACTTTTTTTTTATTATTGACGCCTAGGGTCCTAAGACATTATTTTTTAGCAAATATTATTTGTTTGTTTGTATTTTTTAATTTATCTCTACAGATTCAATTAAGGCAGAATAAAACAGTTAAATAAATAAAACTCTGATCCCCTCACCACCACCACCAAAAATCATTTGATCAGATTCAGATCTGAGAAGAAAACTGAGCGATTTCAATTTTTAATTGCCTTTTTTTATTAACTATTGGAAAAAATCCAAACCCCGTCAAAATGTGCTCATTGGCACAAGTGACAAAAAAAATGTATTTTTTTAAACATAAAAAGATATAACTTTTAGTTTTAAGTTTAATTCTATTTTTATCTTATTCAATTATTCTTACTTAGATTATTAAAAAAAAAGGAAAACTTCTTCAGTTCAAAATCGATTGATAACAACTAACAACATAAAGTAATCAGATTCAGATGTAAATAAATTTTGTTTATTTGAATCCTAAAAAAAACAAAGTAAAAGAAGATTAAAAAAAAAAAATGACTTCGAAAGAAGAAACAAACAAATAAAGAAAAAGGGTAAAAAAAAAAATTCGACTATTTAATTAGTATTCTGATAAAGTCTAAGATTTTTGATTACTTTTTTTTTTAAGTAACTATTAAAAGAAAAAATGTCTTTAAGAAACTTGGTTGTGTTAGAGATCACGTGGACATATTGCCGTGAAAATATGATGAAATAGATTTTTACGTGGCTTTTCTAAAGAAAGACTAATCAAACTTTTTGTAACCTTGACAAAAGACCGTTTTTAAACCTACAAGAAATATACTTCAAGTCAGCTGAGCTTTCAAAGCAATTATCCGCTCTGTCCTCTTCCTCAACCACCTGAAGCAGTAGTCAGAGATGAGTTATTTGATTTTTTTTTATTCATTTAAACTTTTCCCGATAATTAAAACAGTGAGAAATTAGATATAGTTTTCAATAAAATTTGCCTAAAGTGAAAATGCCTCCCTGACAAACCCAGCCAGGCCCCACACCTTAAAATGAGGTTGTCCGCAAAAAGGAAATTATTTAATTCCAGTTTGTAGCTGACTAATTGTAAAAATACCTTGAAACCATCTCAGCTGTCTTCATTTAGTCATAATTTTTTTTTTTAAGTATTTTTTTTCTTTTCTTTTTTGTTACTACTGACAAGAATTTGACGAAAACAAATTTGTTCTAAAAAAATAAAAAAACAATGTCTCTCGCGTCGAAAGAACTTGGCCAGAAAATGAAATAAAAATAAAAACCGCAAAGAGAATTGTTTCATGACGTTGCTAGGTGAGAAACTGTTTAAAACAGAATTCTGCAAACTAAACAAGTCAATTTTGATTTTTTTTGAGTAGCAGGTTTTAATTTTTATACTGTCAAAAAAAGACCCCCCTCCCCCCCAAAAAAAACAAGAAAAAAACATTAAAAAGTTAAAAGTATAATATGCTAAAAATCAAAGTTATAAAAGTTCTTATTTTTATTTTCATCTTTTATTGTCACTTTCTTTAATGCGCAAGCACATGATGAAAATGGTGAACTGTCTCGGTTGTACAATCAAAAACTTTCAGGTCTTTATTTCACACCAAGCATAAAATATTTCCTGGTACACATTTATAATTTTTTTTAAATTTTTTTAAAGTTAGTATTTATGATGCACTGATAATTTAGTACTCTGGTCTTTATACTTTTTTTCCCTGTTGACTCTAGAAGAATTTGGAAATTCATTGATCAACTTGAAACAGATTTTTCAAGTACAATAAGAATGAAATAATCAATAATTAGTACCGACAATATGTCTGTTTTTAGTATTTATTTAATCCTGCAGAAGTCAGAATCTGAATTAAAATATTTTATATTTGCCTCTCCATTAAGGCAAGATGTGACACAAGGTCGTTTTAATGTGGGGAGAGCCATACACATAAATAAAACTTTTTTTTTTTTTTTTGCTCAGTCCCTACAACCACTGTCATGCTGGTATCGATATTACACTGACCCTTCTTCTCTTACTGCAATGAGGAAGCAGCTGCCACAAGGTTGGAATCTCTGGAACTGATCAAGTTCTCCCATCAAAAATAAGGAGAAACATTACTCCACAAAAGTTAACTCATATGAATTAAAATTAATATGTAGGTACAAATGTCTGAACATTTGATGATGTTGCATGGAAGTTCACCTATCACCTGGTTCACACACCATCCCTGTCTATTGAACAGGAGTAGAGGTTTATCACTTGTTTCCTGTTTAAGATTGGGTTTCTGATTGCTTCTTCTAAAGTCATCTCATTCTTTTACACTCTTGATACAGCCTCTAGTCTCTCATCTACCCAGTAACCCCTTGTATCTTAGTGGCATTATCAACTTGCTTGGTGTGAAATGATTTTAAAATTTTATTTATTCTCAATTTTTCTAGTTGAATTCTTCACCTATATTGCATATGATCCATTATTGTACATAATTAGGTTACAATAAAATTTGTATTTTATATAAATACTACCTTATGACACATGAGATGTAGTAGAGTGAAAGACCCATAAATTTGAGGGGGTATCACTCTTGCACCAGCCCTTATTTTAGATTTCTATCTATAACCCCTTAATGTCCACAATCCCAGTAATGGAACAGTGGGCATTAATGGATAAAGAAAACATGGGTGAAGTGTTACTTAACTAGCACCAACCCATTTTAATGTTCACCATTATCAGAGATCAGACAGAAACATCAAATTTAAATAAAAAAATAAAAATGAGTATAAAAGAGATTAAATTTATTTTAGATAAAATCAAAATTTGATTTCATAAAAAGTGCAACTTACTAGTGAAAGTATTGTATTTCCATTTAATAAACTGAACTACAGATTGGATCATAAATACTAGATCATTTTTTTCAGTATGTCAGTTAAGTACACATAAAATTGAGTTGTTAATTGCACACACACACACACACACACACACACACACACACACACACATTTTCCTTCGCCCTTTCAACATACCTTTTTATTGTTAAATATTCAAATATGCACCAAAGTAAAGCAAAGAGTTTTAGAACAAAAATTAAATTTTCTCAAATTTATAAAAAAAAATATAATCCAATAACCTGAGAATTGGAGCAAATTTTGACAATTATAAATTTGTTATTGATTAAAACCTCTAGTCTCTCATTTACCTTTTGATTCTACTCAATATTTTACATAACATAAAGTTTATATTCCCCAATATTGTTATTGATTTGTCTGAAATCTAAACATCTGGTGGAAAACAAAAATGTGTTGGAAAATCTTCTTATTTTTATTTGTCATATTTCAAGAATATATGGAACCAGTACTGTGGACTTGTTTAAGAAACAGAAAAACTTTTTTTATTAGAAACAAAGAAAAGAGTACTGAACTATTATATATTTGTCACAAGGAGTGAAGTAGTTCTGCTTTCACTGCATTCAGAACTGCCTGCAATAACTGCAAAAAAGTCCTAGAAAATGCCAAGTGCAGCTATGCATGAGAGGTCCTGACCAAGGTTGAAAAAAAAACAAATTGGATCCCATGAATTCTGGAAGATCACCAACCAAAATCATGAACAGAGTTAAAACAGCTGTGCTCACAATTATAAATGGCCCCGAGGTGATATCTTTCTTGATCAATAAGGCAAAATTCTTCACCTCTCACTCAATATTAGATGTCCCCTTCCCAAGTTCCCATGTCTCGCAATCTCAGTAATATTACTGTCACAGCATGTGAGATCTCTAGACTTATCAAAAGCCTTGACCCTAAGAAAACCAATGGTCCAGACAAAATTCTGGTGGTTGTCATTAAGAACATCAATCTGGAACTATCCCCAATCCTAGCAAAATTATTCAACTGCTGCTTGAAAGCGAAAAGTGTCAAGTGTATGTCTGGTTTTCAAGAATACGGGCATACAATCTTTCCCCTCCCAGTACAGACACATCAGTACCATCAGGAAGCTTTTTGAGGCCATAATCAATAAGAAGGTTGTCAAGCGCCTAGAAAACTCTCAATGGTCAGAGATTGCTGACTGAACTCTTCTGATCTTGTACAAACTATCCAATGAAATAAAAACTGGCTGATTACATTCAATGCCTTGAGCAGTACTAAAAATAAAAACTAGATATCTCTAGGCATGGACAGTGGAACAAGAACAGACTACCCCAATAGATTTAGTAAAGGGTTCAGTTTGGAATTCCCTGAAGGTTACCCAGATCAGGTACACCTGTTGAAGCCAAAATATTGTGATAACAACATCGAAGATGAGGACAATAGAGAGTCTGAATGTAAATAGTGTAAGTAATAACTCTTTATCCCAGAGATTCAGACAGAAATTACTTTACAACAACTTATATGAAAAATATATATTAAACTAGGCTTAGTTTGGGCACAAGTTTGCAAGAATGAGACAACTGGTGACGATCAAACTTATTGTTATTCAATACTCAGCAGTTGTAATAATCTGGGAGACTAGTCTGTTAACCATTACAAAAAATTTCAGAATATCATTTGGTTACAGATTTTAAGAAAGCTCAACAAACTTTAAGTTTAAGAGCTTTTTCAGTGTTAGTCTCATATCAGAATAAATTTAAATAAAATAAATAATTCAAAATAATATTCAAGTGAATTTGAAATAAAATATGACCTGATATTTGTCGATTCTATTGTTATGGAATTATTTTCTTGATCTTTTTAACTTTGACACTGGATATTACATTAAGAATATACTTTGACTGGTAGATAGTAGGTTCTGAGACTAAACAAAGAGTGAAATTGACTAGAGATAGATCTACATCCCTTTACTACTGAAAATAAAGGGAGCAAGAAAGAGAGAAAATAACAAAAAAAAAATAAAAGACCTTCTTCCTCCTCCTACAGACATGCAGAAATAGACAATATAAGAAAGAGGAAAGGGGTGTTTTTATTCAACAAGCAAAATTTGCATACAAAGTTTGTAACTGCTTTCTATGAATAGTTAATAAATCTGTCTATGATACCAAATTCAGTAAATACAGTTTTTTTTTATGTGACAGAATTTGGTGTGTGAATAAATTGTTCAATCTTAGTGAAGAAAAGTTCCAATATCTCTTGTGTGAAGAATTGTCCGCTATAGAGAATCCTTCATTAATTGGTATGAGAGAGCATGAATGAACTTAGTTGAAACAGAGTGACTGAACTTGGGAAATGTTCCTCTCTGATGTGAGCTAATTAGAACCCACTTCTTATAAATCAAAAGTGGATTAATTCATGGTGTTTTGTGAATGTGTGGAACAATTTTGATGAGTTCTAAAATTACAGTCCCACCTCCTTAATCTGGCATTCTTCAAATCAGGCCACTATTGTTCTACAGAAAATGCTGGATGACAGAAATCGCCCCTAAAAAACCCTATGCAAACATAGTCTTGCCAGCTCATTCCACATATATATTGTTGTGTTATCAAAAAGTAGAACAAAGCTTAAAACAAGAAATAAAACAATCATTAATGCTTCCAAAATGGGGTTTTGTTTCAGGTAATCAGTCAGTTAAGTGTCATATGTGATAAACACTTGAGTGATCATGTCTCTTTCGATTCATGACTGAATAGCCAGAATATTTTCTCGCAGTAGGTTGGCATTTCTTTATGTGGTAGACTGGTTTCAACCAAGTCTATAGAAACCAATCTGTCCAACCATCATAGTTATGACAATAAACTACATCTGCATCCTGGGTAAAATGATAAACTATGTCTGACAACAAGGCCTCTGATCAAGAGGTTTTGAGGAGCATGGAACAACCTCTTAATTGCTGGTGTTCCCAGGTCCACCCTGACCCAGGGTGGTAGCACCTGTTTGAGTCCCAGCTATGGGTAAATAGTTAAACACTATGAAAGTGTAAAAATAGGTTTAATATCAGAAATACTTCATAAAAAAATTATTACCAGCAGTAAATTTTTGAAGAAAAATTATTACCAGCAATAAAAATCTTGTTGGCATTTACCCATTAAGGTTGATATGCTGTAAACTAAACCAAACCAGTCTTTTCAGCTAGTCAACCCATAGTCCAGTGGGGGAGGGAGAAGAGATGGATTCATACCTTTCCCAAGGATATTTGTGTGTAAGTGAACATTGTAAACAATGTGTGGTGCCGTCCTTGTGACCACTCAATGAATTAATGTGCAGAACCATGGGAATTGCTGAACTGTGGTGAGTCTGATTAAAGAGATCAGACTGTATTTAAATTTTCTTTACAGCATAACTGGACCTAAAGTCCATGTGCAGAAAACACATTACTCTCATTGTCGTAGAAGCATAAACTTCCAGCAAGATTCTCCAGCAAAGTCTCACACTTTATAACAAAGGAAAGCAAACACAAAATAAGAGAATAAAATCAGTAAAATTATGGAAGCAAAAACTAAAACACCAAAATAATATTTACACAATTGTATACATTATATGACATATAGTACAGCAGTACATTTAACATCCATTGCTTTCTGACACAGTTTTTCTCTTTTGATAATTAACAACTATTAAACTTATAGCACAGGGGTAAACAGTGTTACACCAATCTTCCAAATGGAGAGGGCTTGTCTTGCAAATCAGCATTTCAGGTTCTAACTTATTGGCAAAAACAAATCACAGTCACCTTACATAAAAATTAATGTATTTGAAGCTGCTTTTTTATGTCTTAATATTAATTATAATAAACTATTTACCATTATCAAAGAAACAATAAGTAAAAGGGGATGATATAAGAGCTATATAAAGCCAAGACCATTTGTGGTGGATGGTTGCTCATATCTGAGTATACCTGTCTACTAGGGTAGCAAGCCAATCCCTGTTGCAGATGCCTGCTATGGCAGATGTGTTTCTTCAACACCCACATAGCCCACCTGTAGTTTATACTGCAACTATGTTGAGCAGACCTTAGTTACAATTTCTGGGAGAGAATGCATTATCTGGTATGATCGATAGTTTGAACAAGACCAGTACACTTAAATCTTCAGTCATGATGACTTGTGGCTTTATGCTAGCATAACCATCGATGACTCCCAAATAGTTCTGTCTATCTAATTTCACTTACAAGGCTTGGGTCAACCCTTGGTATAGTTTTCAGGCATTTTCCAAAGGTACCACATGCTGGGATTGCCTCACCAGGCTAATAATATCAAAATCACCTTCCTGATAAATCAACCATGATGAGATTCAATCCCAAGTCTCATGGTCGGAAAGTGAACATTCTAATCACTCAGCCACGTGCCCTTATGACCATCTGTATGATTATGAAAATGAAGAAACAAAGGATTATTTTTGTTAATAGTTGTCAATAAAAATGTTAGGTTCATTCACTTGTGTATATTTCTTGTGGTTTTTATAATTTTAGACACAATATTGATGCATTTTTATGAACAACTTTTTAGCCATGAAACCAAAAACTTTCATTGTCTTCAGTATGATGATAAACTACATCTGACAGCGAGGTCAATGATCAGGAGAGATTTTGAAGAGCATGGAACTACCTCTTAATTGCTGTCATTCTCATGTTCACCTCGTCCCTGGGTGGTAGCACTTGTTAGGGTCCAAGCTATGGGCAAGTAGTGAATCCCCAAACTAGGGTCAAAATACTATGAAAATGTAGAAAAACATTTTTATAGTAAAAAAAAAAAAAAAAAAAATGCCAGCAATACGTTTTTGTAAGGAAAAATAAAAAAAATTACCAGCAATACATTTTTGTAAAAGAAATTACTGATACTCCCAAGAAAATTAAATTTCAGCATTAAATGACCCATAAGGAGTTGATATGCCATTAAACAAACAAAATGCCGTAAAATACAAATTTAACTTCAAAGCAAAGAACCTGGAAGATTACCAAAAACCATTCTCTCAGACAGAACTAGAAGACTCATAAAAGTTCACATAATTCAGGCGTAGTAGCAGACAATGTTCATGATCTACAAACTGATTTCTTACAATGAATACATATTCTATTCATACAAATCTATTCTAAAAATCTTTTTGGCATTAAATAAGCCACTGAGGTTGATATGCCGTAAAACAAAATAACCAAACCAAGAACTTTCAAATTCTTTCATATAGTTTATAAGGCCGGCTACATTACTAAAAAATTCACAATAATTTTTTCATTGAAGCTACCTTGGCTATTTTCACTACAGAAGATCATATATATATATATATAAACATCTGCCTTAGAAATGGGGAAAAGTTTTTTTTTTTTTTATTATTCTTTGGAGAAAAGATCTTTGTTTTTATAATTAAATAAATTGAAGTCTTTGTATAATATCAGTGATAGTGTACTTAACATAGTGTTGTGGGTTGCTACTCCCCATACAAAAGGCTGATGTGTCTGATTAGTTTCTGATCTATTCATTTGACTATACAAAAAACATTTCTTCTACAGAGAAAAAATATTTTGAATGTTTCCAGTTTTTAAAGCAAAAGCAATGTTTACATGCAATGTTTTTTGGAAGGGTTTGAAATACTGAAAACATTACCTTTAATGAAAGGTTACAAAATTCACAAAACATTGTACTTAATCATTGTTATGTTTGAGAATGTGATAAAAAAAAGTGAGGACAAAATGAAACAAAGAAAATTTTAATAAACATTTTTTTCATCATGAAATTAGGCTTGTCATTTAGAAAACCAAATAGAGGTGTGTGGATATAACAGGAAAAATAGGCTTAACAGAAAGTAGTAGGAAGTGAAGATTACAAGGATATAGTGGATGGATAACTAAGACATTAAGATTGTAGTGTTCAGGAAAGCATCCATGCAGGAGTCTGTTTTATAGTTCTTTGGAAGAAGCTTCCAGAAATATTGATAGGTTTGTAACATTTTGTCTATGGCAAAGAGGCTGTGGAGTGGAGAATAAATCATCTCCTATAATAGCATGTATATGATTTTGAATTCTATCAAGGCCGGAAAGTGATGATTGAGCAGTTCCAGCCCATATACAGCAGCAATACTTAATTTTTGGTCTAATTTGAACCTTGTAACAATAAAACATGAAAGGAATCAAGTATTTTTTATAGTAGTAGAATGAGCCAACTGTCTTAACTACACTTAGAAAAACATTTAGGCACTTGAATATTGTGTAAAGGTTAACAGACTTGTCTCAGATTAATTACAACTGAATAGTGTGTTTGATCCTCACTGGGTACCTCATACTTTCGACCTTGCGCCACATCTAAGCCATGCCTAGAAAATCCTTTAGGCACTTTGATGTAGTGTAATGGTTAGCAAGTTTGTCTCACTAGATCAATTACAACTGAATAGTGAGTTTGATACTCACTGGGTGACCCCATAATTTCAGTCTTGTTCCTCATCTAAGCTACACTTAGAAAATCATTTCGGTGAGATGTAAGCTTGTCTTGCTAAACAACTTGTGACTGAATAGTGTGTTTGATCCTCACTGGCTACCTCATACTTTCAGCCTTTTGCCACATCTAAACAATGCTCAGAAAATCACTATATTTGTTTTAGCCTCATGCCAAAATTGTATTTAAAGTATACTAAATACACAGTATCTTTAGCAATGGAAATTCTTGTGAAACATTGATTCTATTATCACAAGTTACCTTTTAGCTCATGGATCGATTTATGATTTATACTCATCTTTGTACTTATTGTGTGTGATTCTTCCCAGGTTCTGACAAGAGATTTTTCTCTGCAAAAGCAAATATTTGTTGAACTAAATCAGCTTAGAAACAATACCTTATTCCTAGAGCAGCTGAAAAAGTAGGCTATATGTGCCTGCAGTAGGCTGGGTGCAAAACTCACATAATTTAAGTATTTCAGTCATTCTGTGTTTTTATGAGTGGACACATCTCAGTGAGCTGACCAACTACTGGGGGTTTGGTGTTTTTATCAATTTATCATCTCTAGATAGATTGCAGACCATGGCTGATTAGCTTTTATTGATTAGCATTATCATTAATGGCTTCTGAACAGTTTTGTCTACCTAATTTCACACGCAAGGCTTGGATGAACCTGTTGTTTGGTCTTTAGGTTCTTTCTAATGGTGCACATGCTGAGATTGTTTCACTTGGACAATATTATCAAGAAATCAATTTCTTGACTAGATGACCATGGTGAGATTTGAAACACAGGCCTTTTCATCATAATTCTAATGCTCTAACCATTTGGCCACATGCTCACATGAAGCAACCTTCAGAATAAAGGCAGTAATGGATCTCCACTACTTCCTGTTTTATTTCTTTAATATCTTTAAATTGTGAATCACAATGTTTGTTGATATAAAAGAAAGTTGAGTTGTTTTCCATTGGCTGCTTTTGAATTCAAAGTTGTTCTTCGGTACTGATTACCCTTCTTCTATATGCTGTGTTTCCTTTAAGACAAAGAAGATCATGGCTCTCCACAATTTCCTACCTCTTGTGGTTTTTCTCCCTTTGCTGAGGCTCCAACTCCCCATTTTGCCATCCATTCACGCAAGCTTGTCAGAATCATGATTCGCTGCTTTCCCTTATCTTTCTTGCCTTCAATATACCCTGTGAGTTTTCCAAGCTCTCATTCCACATTATGAGTCTAAGGAATTTCAGCCATCTTTTCCTGATTCTGGATATAAGTTTTCTTTCTGTCACCATTTTCTTTAAGACTTCCTTGTTGCTTACATGTTCTGTCCATGGAATTCTCAGTATCCTTCTGTAGAATCCCATTTCTGCTGCCTCTAGTTTTCTCCTCATCCATCGGGCAATTTTCCAGCATTCACTGCCATATAAAAGGATGAATAACACATAGCAATCCAAGATTCTTTTCTTTGTTTCTAATTAAATTTTTTCATAAATAGCTTAATCTGTTTTATCATGATTTCTTACTTCCTGAAGGTCCATAGGACAGCATGGAAAAGAGAATGTAAATTATAAATCAATTTCATTAACATTGAATAATATTCTTTGGTTTTATTAAAATACATTGTTTCATGTTATATTCCTAAATTGAAAAGATGACCATAGAGTTCTGAGGGGTACCATTGGTTTATACTAAAAACTAAGTGTCAAGTTATATTTTAAAGATATGTTACATATATAGATGCTGAACATTTCAGCTTGGGAATAACAGGTGCTGTAAGCTTGGATGTGGGGGTAGTGTAATGGATAATGGCTCAGAACTGTTAATCAGAGAGCCAAGCTCCAATTCCAGCTGAGTATGTTATATTCACTTACGTGCAAATACCCTTGGGAAAGGTATGAATCCACCTATTCTAATGGGCTCATTAGTAAGACTTGTATCACTAAAATCATTATTATCTCAAGGAAAAAACTGTATACAAAATATTTATATTTCAGCATTAAGTAACCCATAGAGGTTGATATGCCGCTAAACAACCAACCAACCAACTGAACATTTCAGTTTTTAAATAAATCTTGTTTTACATGATTTAGCATAAATATAGAATTGTTCACATAATAGCCTTTTGTCCTCACAGATTTTCAATACACAGATTAAATGCCAAAACTTGAAAAATCAAATAAATTCACTGATTATCAATTTACTCTACTTCCAGAAATATTTAGTGTAAAAATAAGGCTAATTTGGGAGTGGTGGAGTAACCATGATAAGCGAAGCCAAAGCCTTGCCTATTTATAAGTGGCTGAAATGAGATTAATGCTAAAATACAATGGGCATTTCCTTTTTCTCATTTTTAAGTTTTTTTTTGGTTTTTTAATTCAGAAATTGTTGTCTCATTTAAGTAAATAAATACTTTGATAATTTCTATCTGAATTTCTGAGATGAGTTATTATTTACACTATTTACATGCAGACTGTTATCCTCATCTTTTGTTATTGTTATCACAATGTTTCGGCAGTTGTGCCCTCCAGCCTTCATCAAGTGTATATCAATCCAGGTTACCTACAGAGAATTTCAAACTGAACCCTTTATTTAATCTACAGGGGTAGACTGTTCTAATTTCACTTCCTATACATTTGGATATGTTATTTTTAGTACTGCTCAGTTATTATTCACCCTGTCCAAGTACACCATTACGAATCAGGGCTGAAATAAGAACCCCTTCAATAAAATGCACAACATTGTTGATAACTCTAACAACAGGTTTATTGCCCAGCCCAGGGATTGAATTCAGAATTACTGTCACCAAAATAATGAATGAACACTAGGCTAATGTCCTGTAGGACAATTCTCTGTAAAGAACTTGGAGCATTAAACCTAATCTGCCTCTTGAGTGCTGCTGCTAAAAACATGTGCAGTGGAACAAGAACAGTATATCATCATAGATTAAATGAAGGGATCAGTTCAAAATTCTTTCTAGGTTACCCAGATTGACATACACCTGATGAAGGCCAGAGGGCACGATGGCCAAAATGTTGTCATAACAACAACAAAGATGAGGATAATAGTTTGCTTGTACATAGTGTAAATAAGAAGCATTGATATTTACCAAATCTTAGGTGTGATATCACAGTCTTACATAAATAGTATGTAATAAATTGTTATGACAATTAAAATTCCCTAGAAGTGTAATTTCCTTCATGTTTCAATGTGGTTCATAATAAATAGTGGAAATTTACATCTGAAAGATCAGTAACAAAAAATCAACTACTAATAATAGGATTCCAACCATATTGTTTTTTACCTAGGTAGAGATTAAAAATTAAATGTTAAATTTGAGCTTTACCCCTTCCACCCATACTGGACTGATACAAGTTTGATCCACTTGACTTATTGCCACCAAGTGTTTTTTTAGTATAGTTCCAGAACTGAAGCTACCTACACATTGAAGTTATTTATTTAAAAGACTTGTGCATGCAGTGTTTTTTTTTGTTTTTTTTGTTATTATTACTTCCTGTTTATAAGCCTCATCAGCAACAATGGAGCAAGCAAGAAACAGGTGAAGAGAAAATGTCTCGAGTTTAAATGAATTGTGTTTTCAAAGAACCCCACTCTACATTATTTTGATGTAGAGTTGGGTCTTTTAGAAACTTGATAATTCAATTGTAACTGCTATCTTGTTGAATCATATTAATAATTTGCTTGTGAAAAAGTAAAAAAGCAGTCTACAATAGTATAATAACTGTACTAATGTTACAAAATGGGCATGTAATGGCAGTCATCCATGCAAATTAAAAATGTTTCTGTAAATATTAGATTAATAGAAAGATACTTTACACTCCCTGAAATTTCAGGGATAGGGATGGTAACAAGTCTCAGCCAATCTAACACTTGTAATGAAGACTGTCACCTTTGAACCTCAGTTCTATGTTATTCCTCTTGAGAATGACCTACATTTTTTCCTAGCCAGTATACTTAACCCTAATTTCATATCTTGACAATTAGATTCTCTTTAAAGTAACAAAGTAACACTTTATAGATATTTGATATGCTTATGCAAGTAATTTTTGGGGGACAAAAAAATGAAATTGAAGGAAATGGAGGTAGAAAAAAAAAAGATTACAGTTTAAAACGCTTTTGATATTGCTCAAAATATATAAGGAATCTGATTGAAATTTACTAAAATATGGTCATAATTTCTAAATAAGAAAATAGCTATCTATAATTTTAAAAACAACCAAAAATGTCAAAATCCAGTACAAGTTGCAAAAGTTGGAAATTATTTTGTAAATTTTTTTCTATTTCTTTATTTTTGTGTAATTAAAAAAAAATAACTTTGAAGACAATAGGATTAATGTCATTGCAGTGATATTGAAATAAGTCATGCCTCATATGAGTGCATTGACTTATATATGGACACATGGCCAAGTAGTTAGAATGCTCACTTTCTGACCATGAGAACCATGTTCAAATCTCATCATGGTTGATTTGTCAGGAAGGTGATTTCTTGATGTTATCCACCTGGGTAGGCAATCAGAGTTTCTGGCACCTTTGGAAAGTGCATGAAAGCCATACCATGGGCTGATCCATGCCTTATTAGTGAAATTGGGTGGATAGAACTATTTGTGAGTTGTCGATGGTTGTGCAAGCACAAGCCATTGTAACTGAGGGTTTAAGTATATTGGATTTGTTCAGGCTGCTAATCATGTCAAATAATGCACTCTCTCTATCACAGAAACTGTAACTAAGGTCCACTCAGTATAGAAGTATAGTTGCAGTATAAACCACTGATGGGTTCTGTGGGTGTTGAAGAAACACAAATGTGCCTGAACAGGAGTCTACAACAGGGATTGGCTAGATGCTCTAATAGCTAGCCATTTTATATATAATATATATATATATATATATATATATATATATATATATATAGTCCTTCTATTATGGACAATGAGTCAGTCAAGTATGAAACCTTGATTATCACACTAGTTATAATTGAAATAAATGAAGAAAGTATTTTGCAGTGTCTCAGCTTTTTCACTGAGATCAAAGCATACCACTTTCCCCAACCCCTTTTCCCAGCCTTGTGCTGAATTGATGTATCTACATGTCAATAAATATTGAGCTCAAAGTATAGTATCTGTTCTCTTCTCATTTGTGATGGGAGAAGATGCCCGATCCAAGGATTACAAACATGTAGCAGCATCTTCCTCTTTGCAGGTTATTGTAATATAGACACCAGCATAACAGTGGTCGCAGGGACTGGGAAATTTTCATCCTTGCCTCCACGTGTATGCATATGGGCACCCCACATTAAAAATACCTTGTGTGACATCCTGACATAGTGAAGATGTCAGGTAAATATCTTGTCTTTTTTTTTCTTTTTGTGGGATGAAAGTGTAGTATGTATTCTCTCATCATGGGAGAAGGTACCTGGTCCTGGGATTCTCTGTGGCAGCACCTTACTCATTACACTAAGGCAGATGAGGTTGGTGTAATATAGACACCAGTGTGACAGTGATCACAGGGATTGGGCAACTTTTGTCCTTGGCCTATATGCATTATGCATGTGCACTCATATAAAAAAGACATGCCATATCCTGTCTTAGTGGGGAGGTTAGGTAAATAACTTCTCTTGAATGCTACAGGTATCTTCAGGGGTTTAACAAATGTTGATTTTTTTTTTTTTTTTTTTTTTTTTTGGCCAATGTGAAGATAATGTTAATGAACATCTAGAAGGTGTCATTTATTGATTAATGATAAAGTAGTTAAAAATATTCCACAAGTAAACATTTGTATCTCTGACAATTGACCATTCCTATGCTATTTCTATTTGTTCACTGAATAACTGTCATTCATTATTTTTTTATGAGAAGCCACAATCTGCATTGACCAACTGTTTCAGCAATCTAGCTGTTGCTCTTGGTAACAGACAGAACAATTTTATTAACCAATGATAATAGATGTCAGTGGATAAAAAGGAACTCCATTCATGACTCAAATAATAGAAATCTCAACAACACAGAACATATTGATTGTTACTATATATCAGTTGTTTACTTTGATTTACATATGTAAAATAAGACTGCATTTTCATGTGTGGCAGTGTTCCAGGTTATTTTTTGCTATTGGAAACACATGTTGGCATTAGTTTGATCAACAGTAAAATCAACATTGATGTGGAGTTGGTGTTAGTATGTACATAAATAAGTGTAAAGAACATTTTTAGAAAGCAGTTGAAAATATTTTCTTGTATTACTTCAAACCATGAAAAGATGACCACTAGATGACAGTAACATGTATAACTAAATACTAAATTATGAAAAATGGTATGAACCTGACGTTGAATATAAAAAGCTCCAAAAGCAAACCACTAATATCTATTGAGGCAGTGGTGTAGTGGATATGGGAGTTGGTTATACTTGTGTTACTGTCATTAGCCAGTCATCGGTTCATTCTTTGGATCAGTTAGTGAAGCACCAATTTATCAAGAATGAACAATAACTTAATATAGGGACAAAATATCACAATAATCAACAGACATATCAATGGACACCTGATGAGGATCAAAGGATATTTAGTCAAAATGTGTCTATAATAGCATCTATATCAACAAAGATGAGAACAATAGTTTGAAATAATGTGACACTATGAACATCCATACAGAAGGAGAAGAGGTGGTTTTATCTCAGTCTCAAGTGTTTCTGTTTGATAAGCCAGAAGAATATAGTTCCTTTTGAAGTTTGGTCTTCTAAGAAGTATCCAATTTAACCAAGGGCTAATAGGGTAAATGAGGGATTTTTGCAGATTCAGTGGCAACAAAACTGGAAATAGGTTATATCCAGGTGCTGGTCTATATTAACAGTCATTCTTGGGGTTGAGGAGAGTGCTGGTCTGCCCTTGGTAGAAGATGAATATATTCATGTTGGGATTAGTAGATGGGTAATTAGTTGCTGTGGGGGGGGGCAGAGAGCTGACATAGCAGAAGCTATCACATACCTACCCCCTAGACAAGTAGGCAAAGCCCTGAATAAAACATATATGTATAATATGGGAAACAGGATTCATGTTTTTATTTCTTGGTGTGGCATTTCTTTCATTGTGTTACCTTGTAAGCATGCAGTGTACTCTTCCATAGCTTTCAGCAAACACCAGCTAGATTGAGGATTGAAATGTAATGTGCGGGTGGTCATTGGCTGGTTGGTGGGAAGCTTGGCAAGGGTGCATTGTATATTTACAATAATACAATTACTCATCTCAGAAATGAAATACTAAGTTATGAAAATATTTTGTTATAAAGAAACTATATCAAAACAAAATTTAAACATTCTAAAAGGTACTGATGTTGCTGGTATTCAGACATTAAATTTTTCCACTTAGATCATAGATTTTCCTACTTGTTTCCCAAGCAAAACTGAGCAATAAGCTTCTCTACTTGATTTATATCTTACTCCTCTCTTCACTCTTGCTGAGCTTTGCAACACTTACCTCTTGAAAACTCAGATCACTCTGTAGTATCTTTATATTTCATTCCAATGATCTATTAAACAAGAACCTTCTATTCATAAGAGCTCTTTCCATTATCAGCATACTGATTGGGACTCAGAAAATTATAAAAGAAGTTATATTAAAACAAACCTTATGTAAATTTATTATATCTTATATGATAAAAAAAATATAAAATACTTAAAAATATAAATATCTTAATACACAAAATCTGTGCTTAAAGAATGCAGCCATTTCATATTAATAAAAAGAAACCTACCTAAGGCAATGGTACCTTAGACCCTTCAAAGTACTCTTCTTAGGATATCACTCACTTATCCCAGTATTCCTTCCACTTTTTAGAATAATCTGTAAAATCTTTTTCTAGGCAATCACCATTTGCTACTTGTTGTATTCAAATTATTCTTATCCACAGCACTTCAAAAGTGATTTTTAGTTTTGAGAATGGCTAGAAGGTGCAATAAGCCAAATCTGGACTGTAAAGGGTTGAATTAGCCAAAAAGTATTTGGGATAATAATCACTATGGACAGTTTCTACACTCTCTTAGTGTTTATAAAAGAAAAAACTATAAGAACACTAGAAAAATTGAGGGGCTATTGAATGAAAATAATTTTGGATCCAAATGTGGTTTTGTGACTATTTGATAGTGTTGTTTGTTAACTTTATTACTGATTACTTTGTTATTTGTAGTTGATTGTTATTATTACATTTATACACACACACACACACACACACACACACACACACACACACATACATACATACATATATAGTAATTTCACTCCAAGCAAGACAATAATGCTACTAAGACACAAGAGGTTTCTGGGAGGTAAAGAAAATGAGAAAACTTTGGTGATGAGAAAGGACAATAAAAGTACAGGTTTCAGGATGACAGAAGATTGCAATTGACATTGCATTTAAATTTTTGAAGATTGTAGGTGGCAGGGAAGCAAGAAATTGGAAGAGACTCTCAAATGTGAGAAGTGTAAGAAAAGAAAGTATTAAAACAGAACTTATGGCTACATTTATCTATTTCAACAGTAAAACAATGCAACCTAGTTTCCAATCTAGTAGTATGTTTAAATTGATGCTGTTGAGGTACCAAGGAAGAGAGCTCATCAGAACAATTGCCATGAAAATACTTATAGAAAAGACAGAGGGAAATGATGTCATGGCGACAGGAAAGTATCTGAAGTTGAGCTGCCTGGTCAGGACCAATAACATTACAGACCCGCCTTTGGATTTTATTAAGAATCTCTAAATACACAATAGAAGCACCAGACCAGATGTGGCAGCATTATTCAATGTACAATGGGAGAATTGTAGATTTGTAAATTTACATGTTGGATTCTGACAAGAAAAATTGTCTAGCACAATGCAGTGAACCAACTTTCCTATCAGCAGTCCTAGCTATTGATTTAATATAATCATTCCATTTCCTGTTAGTAGAAAATGTGAAACCAAGGAGGTGCAAAGAGTTACTTTCCTGGAGGTTAGCATCATTCATGGTTATAGAGGGCAAAAAGAGTTCTTTGATGATTGAAAGCTAGCATTTTCATTTTGTAGGCATTAAAATTTAGTAATTTCTTGCCCCAGTTAACAATTGATTGGTGGTCATTTTTGAGAGCAGCTGTGAGTTTTACTTTGTTGGAGCTATTGGACTTACAATTGACAAGTAAATACAGGGTGTGATGGGTAAATTGTCACCATTTTATATTTTTAATTTCATGCATGCACATTGTTTGTGTCTGATTTTGTCAGCAGTACAGTATAGTAGGGTCAGTTGGGCACCATCTGTGAGAAAAAGTGCACTTTGACACAATTTACTCTGCCAGAAATTTGGAAATAGCATGCTGTACTACTTGGCATTTGTGACAGAAGCTCCAATACAAACATTTCAGAGTGTTTGGGTGTCAATCTGAGGACAGTGCAGAAGATTTGGAAAAAGTTGGATCAATCTAATGATGATTAAATATGTATTTGGAGTGATCATTAGTAATGACAACGTTATGCCTCCATTCATCTTCCTACAGGGCCTCAGATTCAACACAGAGGCCTACAACTCTCTTCTTTAGTATTTCAAGATATTTTTGCATAATTTTGGAAAATATATCTATTAGAGTTAGAATGAGATGTGAGTGTTATTTTTATATTTGCATAATTTAGATGAAAATTTATCCATCACACCATGTATATACAGAAGTGCAGAGAATATCGCTATTATGAAAATGCACTGAAAAATTTTATGACAGAAATTCACTAAAAATTAGCAAATAGGGATTAGTGGTAAGATAATATATACATGTATTTGGGTATCAATTTAAGAACAGTGCAGAGGATTCCCAAAGAGTTAGTTGATATATCCAGTCAACATCATGATGTTTGGAGTGATCACTACTGATGGCAACATTATGCCTCCATTCATCTTCCCTGTGACCTCAAACTCAATATGGAGGCCTACATCAAGTGGCTTGATGAGATGGCACCACCCTGTGTCAAGAGAGTGGCTGCTAGAAGAGATTATGTCTGGCAACATGACTCTGTACTTTGCCACACAAGCAGGAGAACCCAGTCATGGCTGTCAGATAATTTCTGCAACCACATCACCCCTTACATCTGGCCAGCTAATTCGCCAGACTGCAACCCCCTTGATTATCATGTGTGGCGTATAGTAAAGCAAGAGACCAACAAAACTCCTAATAATACCAAAGATAAACTTAAGGCAAAGATTATGGCAGCATTCACCAACTTAAACATGGTGACTGTTCAGAAGAGTTGAAGGAGATTCCGAAGTTGTCTGAAGGCAGTGGATGAATCCAATGACGATTTATTTGAATAAATTTAATCTTTAGTATTTTAAGATATTTTTGCGCAATTTTCGTAAATCTTTCTGTTAAAATGAGATTTCAGTGTTATTTTTGTGTAATTTAGATGACAAATTATTCATCACAGCCTGTAGTTGTGTCATCAGCATATTAGGTGTGTTATTTGAATCTATAGCAATTCTTGTTGGGAAAATAAATTAAAACTGACTCTTCCTCTATGTGCCATGTCCCTTTATGATATGGACACTCAAGCTAAGGGAATAGCAACAATGTAGGTGCAATATATTGCCATTGGATTTTAGGAGAGCATATCTCCAGGTTCACATACACTGGTCACTGTAGCCTTTCTAGACTGTCTAACTCAAAAGGCAGAGGTACTACTTTATGCAATTAGTCTTGGCCTTGATGTGGCACCTCGAATAATGAGGGCAATTATCAAGAAGGTACTATTGCAAGATGAAGCAATCCAAGATGCAACTTCAACATACATAGAAAACATCTTCGTCAACAAAAGTGCGGTTTCCATGGCACACATCAGAAAGCATTTGGACTGATCTGCAAGAACCCTTTGAGAATCAAGGATGGTGCAAAAGTGTTTGCTTTGCAAGTCTGGGGTGAGTGCAGTATGCTTCGATGGAAACAAGTGAGTAAGTTCCCAGATACTCCAACTGTTATCATGTGTTGTAAAACATTCTCTCTCTGCAGAAAACTTGTAGGCTACTGTCGATTATGTGGTTGGTTTAGGGCAGCTGTGGCATTCTTGAAGCAACAGGCCACTGCAGTAACCAAAGGTTGGGAGAGTGCTCTCAACATGTGGACATACAAAAAACAGACAATATGAACACAATTTTCAACCTCTTTCTGTCTTTGTTGTACCAATTCCTCTTGCCATCTGCACAAACCTTTAAAGTCAGTTACCAGTTGTTTTCCTCTGCTTCTCTTGCTCTGTTTGAGGGTTAAGTTCTCCAAGCCTTCCTTCCACATTATATCCAAAAAATTCCAACTATCTCTTTCTGGTTGTTACAAACAATTTCCTTGTAATCCCCACTTCATTTGACATATGCTCAATCTATAAGAGTACCAGTTCAATTAACATTACCATCTTCATGCACTGAATTTTTGGTTTTCAATTTGGTTTCTTTCTTTTAAAACACTACCTCTATTCCATTGTAGGTATACATTTCATACACTAAATTTAACAAATTTTATTGAACAGAGTTGCCTTGGATAAATTTTAGTGAGATAGTCTGGTTCACCATTAGTATTGAGTTATGAATCCTATCCTTATTAGATGCCCTATACTTGTGGCTTTGTACTAAGCTAAGTTTAATAAATAACAGCTGTTAAGTAAAAGAGGTACTAATAAAAAAAATGACTAACTCCATCTCATAATAGTTGTTACATTTGTTACAAAATATTCTGTGCTGGTTCTAATATTTATTTTGTTGTACTTTAAATATTGATTTATAATCTTTGCATTCAAGTTTTTTTTCTTTTCCTTTTAGACGACTGCCCTGCGAGTGTCAACACAAAGTAAAGGTGCCCTGGATAATTTCCCTGTTATATTTGTTGTTCGGCAACAAGAAGGAGTCATTTCATGGACCATCCCCTTTTACTTGGATTTTCAGTAAGTATTCAGATTTATTTAGATAAGCATTTCATATCACATCCCAAATGAATCTACCAATAGAAGACAACAGTCCTGCTTTTCCTTCCAAGGCCAATTGTACTGAGGATGAGTAGGTGATGCTATGCTGATGACATAGCTATTCATAGTTGGGATAAATCCATAGCAATGATAGAAGATTTTGAGTAGAAAATCAATATCCTCTACCAAGTTTTCCAAGAAATAGGACAGAAATCTTTCCAAAACAAACTATGATCTGGATTTGGAATGGAAGCAGTGATGACATACCATGAATTGATCATAGAAAAAGAAATTGAACATAGAATAAGCTGCAGCAGAAGTAGTTTTTCTTGACACTACAAATTTCTACAAAACCAAAACATCAACCAAAAAATCCTATGTTCTTAAATAGCCTCATCAGATAGAATGGCATGCATGGTGCCCAACATGTTCAGAAATATCTAAACTGTCAGCTGTATAAAACTATTCCAAAATCAATGGTTAAAAAAGGCTTTAAGTGAGTGAAGTCTGAGGGTCTTGACAAAGATCAACCTTCTTTGAAGATTGCAGACTGGCACTACAGAATCGCAAGGAACTGTACCAAATAAGAGAAACCACATCACTTGAGGACTACCAACATCAGCAGTAACTAAATTGGATAGCACATGTAACTCTAAGAGAAAATAATGACATAATCAAGATGTTGACATTACACACTATTTCAAATAAAAAGTTAGGAAGGAAATCTCTGTCAATACTGGAAAGAGTGATAACAGTTAATGAACTTGCAAAAGCTATTTTCTTGAAAAATTGTTTTAGAAGAAAGATTTTATAAACTTCAACCAAGAACAGTACTAGAACCTCAGAAAATGAATGCCAAATGTTTCCTTATAGGGAAATGGCTAATATTAACATTAGCATTACCATAGAATATTGGGGCATAGTAGGCATCTGTTTATCATGTGAGATAATGGTAATGCCCTGTTTGGTCAAAAATCAGTCCTTTTGTGGTCTTACCTGGTGGTGAGATTGAAGTGACCTCTCTTGAGTGCAGACCTAGAAAATGATGTAAGGAGACTACATGCTGTCACCTCCCTACAATTTGTTTTACTGACATGATCCGAAAGAATTGGGGTATAGCAATATTATATATTAGGTAATTCAAACACAGTTTGTTAGCTCTTGATAAAATGTGGCTGATAATTTCATAAGGTATATACTTAAATCCCATTTGATTTTCTATTTAAAACATTTTCTAAACACTGGAGATCTACATTTGTGAAATTTGGTTATTGTTGTACATAGCAAATGCAGAATGCATTTTTCTTAATCATTTCACTGCAAGGCAATAAAGTTACTAAGATGCAAGAGGTTACTAAGCATGAAAGAAAATGAGAAAAAGAAAAACATTAGTAAGGAGAGAAAATAATAATGAACAAGAATTAAGAAGACAGAAAGTAACGATTGGCAATGCATTTAAATTTTTGAAGATTGGAAAGCAAGAGACTGGAAGAGAGTTCCACATGCAATATTTGAAAACAAGTAACTGTTAACATGGCACTTATCATTACGTCTAACAATTTCAACAGTAGAATGATGAAACCTAAAATACTAATCTAATATTTGTACTTAAATTTGTAAAGAGGTACCAATGAGTAAAGATCATTAAGACAACTGCCATGAAAATAGTTATAAAAAAAGCACAGGGAAACTACGTTATGGTGGTGGGAAAGCAAGTGAAGCTGAAATGCCAGGTCAGAACCAATAACATTGTAGATTCTTCTTTGGATTTTATCAAGAATCATTAAAAGCATAACAGATGTACCAGACCAGATATGGTAGCAATATTCAATGCATGAAAGAATGATAAACTTATAAATGTGTAAGATAGATTCTGGCAGGAAAATTGTCTAGTGTGACACAGTGAACCATCATTCCTAGATGCAGACCTATCAGTTGATTCGATATAATCTTTCCACTTCATATCAGCAGAAAACATTAACTCAATGAGTCAATCTCCTGAAGGTCAGAATCAGTCATGCTGAAGGAAGGCAAAAAATGTTTTCTATCCATCATTATGTAATCACTTCTTTTCTCTATTATAAATGAAACTTATAAATATGTAAACAGTATAGAATTTGAGACAATATTATGGTCTAGTTAGCTGATATAAATGATGGTAAATTATAAAAGGAATTTGTGTAAATACAGAATGTGTCATATATTTGAGAACACTCATTTATTTAGTCATGAACACAAATCACCTGATCTGAACATACAATCGCTATCAAAGTCATCACTGAGGTCAATTGTGGTTTTATTGATTAAACTTTTCCTACTTTTTTGTGTTGAAGATGTGTACACATTTGTTTTAAAATATACAGATTGATTTTTTTACTCTTGATTACTGTTTGGTTTCTTTATAATTTGTTCTCAATTACCTGATGCACTCTGTATGTTCTCTCATCAAGATATGTTAATATGATGTATTATAAGATACAAAGCAATGATAGTAATTGTCCTATTCTGTCAGTAATATATATATGATCTTACCACTGATCTCTATTTGCTAATTTTTAGTGAATTTCTGTCAATTTTCAGTGCATTTCTATAATAGCCATATTCTCTTCAGTTCTGTATATATAGGGTGTGATGAATAAATTTTTGTCTAAATTATGCAGAAATAAAAATAACAATGACATCTCATTCTAACAGATATATTTACCAAAATTATACAAAAATATCTTGAAATACTAAAGAGGGCTGATGTGATTACAGAAATTGTCTGACAGCCATAACTGGGTTCTCCTGTTTCTGTCACATGGTGCAGAGTCCTGTTACCAGACATAGGGTCTTCCAGCAGTCACCCTCTTGACCCAGGGCAGCACTTCCTCCTCAAGGCACTTCATGTAGACCTCTGTGTTGAGTCTGAGGCACTGTCCTCAGATTGACACCCAAACACTCTGAAAAAATTGTATTGGAGCTTCTGGTGCAAATGCCAAGCAGTACAGCATATCTCTTCCAAATTTCTGGCAGAGTGAATTGCATCATGGTGCTCTTTTTCTCACAGATGGTGCCCAACTGACCCTACTATACTGGGCACTTCACACAACCAAAAGCAAACAGAATGTCAAGGAGTGCTGCTTTACATGAATATACTCTAAAAGCATTCTGTCCAAGACCTGAAAATAATTACTGCATCTATTTTAATGCCACAATCAGATTTGAACGGACCTATAATTTTACTGCCTACAATATTTAGATATATAGAACTATAAATAGGTTCACCTATTGCCTGGTTCACATTCCTTCCTTGTCTTTTGAACAGGAGTAGAGGTTTATCCCTTGTTTCCTGTTTAGGATTGGGTTTCCAATTCTTTTTCCTAAATTCTTCTCATTCTTTCACTCCCAGTAGCCCCTGGCATTTTAGTGTCATTATTGTCTTGATTAAGATGAAATGAAAAAAAACTAAACAAAAGCATTATTTTATCGCCTTCAGTTTGCTTACTATATCCATGAAGAGAAACTCTCCTACACATATCTTGTCCATCCGATGTAGTTCTACATTCAACACTAAAAATTATTTGAGAAATCAGCATTGATATACTGTTTTACCCAGTTTACATATTTCTCTTTGTGATGTTTACTAATATGAGGTAGTTTGGTTGGTTTCATGTCTTTAGCCAATGTTCTTAATATTCTGCATTTATTCTCTTTGTTTCGATTTGCAACACAGGCTTCTTCACATATTTTCTTGCTGGTCAATCCATTTTTATTGATTTACTGGTTAAGACCAATTTTATGGAGAAAACAGTGAGTTTCATAATAAAGCTTGGCATATCTATCTCTCTCTCTCTCTCTCTTATATATATAAATATAAAAGTGGACATAGAAGTCAACACTTAGAGGCGACAGTCTGTTTCATGCTATATGCAATCGTCAGGCCACATATGCTGTTATTTTTCTTGGCTATTTATATACGGGTTAGTGGTGCATTGTGGGTATTCTATTATGGCGGTTATTTTACCGGAAGTTATTTGTTTATTTATTTGGGTCAAATTATATTGCTTGTTTTTATTTTTTTGTTTCTTATTTTATTTATTTATTAACGTAGTAAAAATTTGTTTATATCACTTATTTAACAGTTTTTAATTAAAGCTATTTGTTCAATTTTGGGGTTGATTGTTGTAGTTCATTCTAACTATTATTTTGGTAGGAACAGTTTTTAATTGATTACCTTTATTTGGGATTGGTTTGTTTACTTATTTACTTGGATGAATTTAGGTCAATTTATTTTACTTGTATATTTTCTCTTTTCGGTTTTCGATTTTTAAGTAACATAGTATTTATTTTTTTTTTTTTTTTCTTTCAAATTTTTTTTTTTTTTTGTTATTTTGTTTATTAGTATATTTATTTGTTTTTATTTTATTTTTTATGTTTTTCATTTTTTAGGTTACGTAGTAAAAATTTATTTTCATGTCTGCATTTTGAGATGAGCCCGGATCTTTTATTTAATAATTTATTTTGGTTGGGGAAAGTAATGAAAACTATTTTTTCCTCCAAGCAAAGTTTTCAAGTTTTTGATTGGTTGTTGTAGGCTGATGATTTTTTCCTTATCTTCCAAGATATTTTTGGTGTGATGTGCGTTTTGTTTTTAATTTCCCAGATATACTTAGAAAGCATTGTACTGTTCGCATATTTACTATTTGTGAAAGATGTTTTGTGTGTATAATTTCTTTGTTTCCAGGGTCATTCAGTTACTCCTATGTATACTTTTTCTTCATTATCTGGTGATTTTATCGTGGCTTGGTATATTACGTTGTTTTGTAAACAATTTTTGTTTAAGGGACATTCGTTCTTTATTCTGCAGTTGCACGTGGGTTTAATTTGTTCGTGTGGTTTGTTGATAATTTTCCTATTGTGCTTTTTTATTATTTGTACCATGTTCTCGGTGCAGCTGTAGCTGATTTTTACTGTGTTTTTGTTGAATATCTTGTGTAAGGTGCTTGATTCTGGGAAGTGTTTGTGTAAGAGTTTGAAGAATATTTTTCCTACATTTGTTTTTACGTTCTTGCTGTACAGTGGGTTGAACCATATGATATTTCTTCTCCTCTTGGCCTTTTTTGTATTCTGTGGTGAGTATGTGAGTATTGCTGGGAATCCACTATCTTTTAGGGCCGTTTCATAGTCTTTCTTAGCTTTGTTAAATTGGGATTCATTGGAGGAATTGTCGGAGAGCCTGCAGTTAATCGATTTTGGTATTTGTTTGATTATAGAAGGCGGATGGTTGGAAGATGTGTGTATGTAGAGTGGTTTGTCATTAGGTTTTCTATATGGTTTATATGTGCCTTCTCTTAGGTTGAAGGTAACATCTAGAAAATCTACTTCATTTAGGTTAGTTTTTATATCGATGTCGAATCCGTTATTTTTTAAAATCTTTATTATTGCTTTTCTAGTTTTGTCTGTGTTTTGTTTGTTACAGTTTCTTAAGATTATGAGACCATCGTCCCTGTAGAGTCCTGTGTCATTTCTATCTATTATTTTGCTCAGTTCGTGTAGTAACTAACCGTCGTCCCTGTAGAGTCCTGTGTCATTTCTATCTATTATTTTTCTCAGTTCGTGTAGTAAATAACAATAAATTATACACACAAAACATCTTTCACAAATAGTAAATATGCGAACAGTACAATGCTTTCTAAGTATATCTGGGAAATTAAAAACAAAACGCACATCACACCAAAAATATCTTGGAAGATAAGGAAAAAATCATCAGCCTACAACAACCAATCAAAAACTTGCAAACTTTGCTTGGAGGAAAAAATAGTTTTCATTACTTTCCCTGACCAAAATAAATTATTAAATAAAAGATCCGGGCTCATCTCAAAATGCAGACATGAAAATAAATTTTTACTACGTAACCTAAAAAATGAAAAACGTAAAAAATAAAATAAAAACAAATAAATATACTAATAAACAAAATAACAAAAAAAAAAAAATTTGAAAGAAAAAATAAATAAATAAATACTATGTTACTTAAAAATCGAAAACCGAAAAGAGAAAATATACAAGTAAAATAAATTGACCTAAATTCATCCAAGTAAATAAGTAAACAAACCAATCCCAAATAAAGATAATCAATTAAAAACTGTTCCCGCCAAAATAATAGTTAGAATGAACTACAACAATCAACCCCAAAATTGAACAAATAGCTTTAATTAAATTCTCAAACCAAAACAAAACTGTTAAATAAGTGATATAAACAAATTTTTACTACGTTAATAAATAAATAAATAAATAAAATAAGAAACAAAAAAATAAAAAATAAAAACAAGCAATATAATTTGACCCAAATAAATAAACAAACGACTTCCGGTAAAATAACCGCCATAATAGAATACCCACAATGCACCACTAACCCATATATATATATATATAAATAGCCGGGAAAAATAACAGCATATGTAGCCTGACGATTGCATATAGCATGAAACAGACTGTCGCCTCTAAGTGTTGTCTTCTATGTCCACTTTTATATTTACACACGCTCTGTCTCTGATATTGAGCACTTTATTCCATAAATATAGCACACCTTAAGACTATATTTCTTTATATTTAAAAGAAAAACAGACCACTTTAAGGTACCATTATAATAATTTATTTCACCAGAGTCCTTTTAAAGGACACTGGATCATCAGATAGCACTTCCAAAAATGAAATGAAACGAAAAATGAAATTAAAATTGATGGGTAGTGTAATTATTTTATAAGGAGCTAATAGTTAAGTTATGAAGAACTTGGTAATCCGTATGGGTAATCCCAAGGAGGATGAAATCCTGAGAGCTCAATGTCATTGAGCTCTCAGGTTTTTCATCCTCCTTGGGATTACTCATACGGATTATCAAGTTCTTCATAACTTATATATTTATATATATTGTGGTATAAAAGGAAAAGAAGTTACCTTCTTTCCCACCAATGAACCACTGTAAAAGGAGAAAATGAGAGAAAGTTAAAACCACAGGAGAGAGGAATTTATTAGGTGAAAGGGGAGAGTGAGTTGCATTATGGGAGTGTGGTTGAAAGAATAAAAGGAGGATGAAAGATCATAGATGGGGTGTTTTTGCAACTTCATTTTCATTGATCAGTATATATCAAGAAATAGGTAAAGATGAGGGAGAGAAAAGAGTGGAAGTGTAGAAAGGCAAGAGAAAGAGGGGAAATAGAAGGGTGTGCATGTGGTGTGGCAATATAAATTTTTACCTTTTTGTTTTGTTTTGAAAGGAAGATGATGGACTCACATAAACGATTTTGGAAGTAAGCATAACAAATTATATATTTCTTTCCTTTCCTTTTTTTTTTTCCTACCATTCTTTTGCTTTTTTTTATCCTTTTTTTTTACTTGCTAGCAAATGGGGGGTGCTGATAGATTATAAGAAAGCATAACACTAAAGGTGAATGTTGATAATCTTTTTTTTTTTTTCAAATCACAAGCTATTTTGTCTTTAGATGGAAAGAAAAGAAGAATACACTTTTCCAATGATATGGTCAAACCATTAAACAGGCATAGATTATGAAAGTTGGTTGCTAGGCTGCAGTAGATCCCCAATCTAGTGAACTACATACCATTATTTTTGGAAGGAGATGTGCTGGCATGGAAATAAGTAAAGAGGGTCAGGTGGATCCTGAAATTATCAAATTGATATAAAAAAAAATTTTTATGGATGGGCCTTCTGTAGCATACACAAAATTAGGGAATGTACATTGCACAATCAAATCAATTTCATATATATGAATATGTACTCAGGCTCTTATTCTGGTTGTCACAGCACCATATATGAACATACACCTGTGTCCATGGTAACTTTGCTGGATTTGTGCCCGTGGACTATGATACTGTTCACAGTTGGTCATATCATCTAGTGATTTGCATTGTGATTCTCAGTGACAAGAAACAAAGATTATTTACTTTCTTCTGTTCTTGCCAAGCTGTGGGGGTTCTTTTTGTTCAGATATTGGGTAAATACTGCCTTCATAGGAATAGATGACTTGATGAGCAGAATTAACTTCAATAATAAAAATTTATTAAAAATAAACAACAAAATTGTCTGGTGGAATTAAGTTATTTCTATACGGGTGGGCAGTAGGTATTAGAAAGTAAGGAAAAAATGATTGTCACTTGCCTTTCTTTAATTCAGTTGTTTACTGCTAGGAAATTTGTGAAAGCAAAATGACTTTTCAGGTGTGCTTGATGTAATGAGCTAATTGACAAAGCAACCAACCAGATTGGCTTGAACTGAAAATGACTCACTACACATTCCAGAGACTTCGTATTTATAGAGGATGTCTTGTGCGATTATAATTGATGACAGATATGCAAGGCTAGATAAATTCCTTGGTCTGTCCCCAAAATTAAGTAAGAATATGAGCAAAATAGTATGATTTAGGTCAGTGAATACAAGCTAAAATTCCTCCATCAGAATTTCAGCATCACATGTTATTGATTCACTCACAAGAGAATTTAGGTATATCACCATTTCTGACCCCTTTACTTAGGATTTTCAGTTTCAAATCTTCACAATTCCAATTAGGAATATTAAAATTTATTCTTTTCCAAGACGATTTTCAATTTTTGCTTCTCTCCAAAATTATATATTATATTTAATTTAATATCACCGTCTTTCTTTCCTTCTCGACTCTTAACTTATACGTACTTTTAACCCTACCATCTCATGTCTCAATAAAATTGTTTTCCCAAGATGATTATATTATTACACCTAGAGCATCAGGTGATTAGTAACATTATCAGGTTTTGGAGGATGATGTTTGGAAAGAATTGTTAAACAGTCTTTCGTAACCAGATTCTCAGCTCATATGTGACTGTTTGGTGATTAATAAACTGAGAGACAGGAGCAGTAGTTTCTGCTCTATTAAATGATCTGTTTCTAGATCTAGTTGAAAAAGTCCTAAGGGATAACAGCACTGCATTCAAATCAGAGTTGGTGGACCCTGAGGAAGTATTACAGGGTTGCATATTAATGTAGCAGGAATGAGATCAAAGAATGGCACCACGGGATACTCAATGCAATGGTCAAAATGGGGATCATTTAGCCACTTGAAGCAGTTTACTGATATGTTTCCTCAGATAGGACAGGATGAGGAATCTGTGCTGCAGATAAAAATATTTAGATGTGAGTGGAGGCTGGATATCCCAGCAGCTGTTAAGGAAATGAAGAGGTCAGTTTCAATCAAAATTGGAGAGGAAGTATAGATAAAACCACCTGAGGCTTGTTGCAAATCACAATGAGGGAAGAGGTTTATAACTAGTGTGCAATAATATTTTGGTGGACAGGAGTCCTCGGCTTATTTTAGATGTGTAGCAGGTGACTGATTAATCAGATGATGATATAGGCCCTGAGTGGGGGGGTGTTAAGTGAAAGGGATAAGCATTGCAACAGTAGTTAGATGAATAAGAGGGAATTTGAGATTGTAGACAGGGTGTTTACAAAACTTCATTTCTGCTGATCGATATATATTGTGGAAATGTAGGTAAGGGAAAGGGAGGGAAAGGAATGGAAGTGAGAAAAGGTGGGAGGGCAAAAAGAACAAAGTGATATAAAAAATATATAACATCAGGGTATCTGTAGTGCCATGTCACATATAGGCAGGTATCCCTGCATGTATTTCGGTGGGCAACCCAGAGGCCACATTATGCTCTGCTCTCAGCTATGCACTGGCTGGTTTGCATTGCCATTGACAACAGATAGACAATTATGGGTTTTTTTTTTAGTTTTTTTTCTCAGTCTCCTAAAACATATCTTATGGAAATCACAACAAAAAGAAATAAAACTAAACCAGGATAAAAAATACCACCTACCTCCTCAATCTTTCTCCAATATTCGTGTTATCTGTTCCAACTTCTGCAGTGTAAAAACTTTTCTACTGGTAAAGTTGCTAGATATCTTTACCCTCTGAAACCAACTTGAATTCTTCCATTGCTACCAATGAATTCTTGGATCCAGGGTACCTTCCCCTTTGCCAAAAAGATTCTAACATTCACATACATAGCTTTGGTGTTTACATCTGAGATAATCTTCTGATGGCCCAGGAATTGTCACTCGAGGCCACTGACTACTCTTTCATGTGCTTCTATCTTTCATTACTAAACTCTGTCAGCTATCTCTTTTTCCTTTATTGCTCCCCTCTTCCCAAGACTGCAGTATATTAAACATAATAGCTGACACTATAGAACATGCATTTTCTCTCCATCTGTGAACATCTTTGTCTTCAGTGAATTTAATGCTCACCACAACACCTGGCTGGAACATTCTAAAGGTACTGATGTTGCCAATATACAGACATTAAATTTTTTCATTGCCCATTCCCTTACTCAAATCATGGACTTCCCTACTCATTTCCTTAACCAAACTGACATCTTGGGTCAAAGCCATCATGGACGCTTTCATTCCTTCTCAGAAATACCAGGTGAAATCTCAATCCTCTCCATGATTCACACCAGCATGCTCGACCGCTATAGCACAGAGGAACCACGATTACCAGCATTTTCAGCATAACAGCTCTCATCATAACAGGTGCCTATTTGCTACTGCTCATAACAAATGTAAGTGACTCCTCAAAAAAGCTAAGACATTGTTTGCTGAGAGAATGAGGCACTGCATAGCCTCTAAAAACTTTGGCTTTTGTGATTAATGGTGTCTTTGTAATAGGGTACTAAATAAGTGCAAGGTCTCTATTCTTCCACCGCTTTCACTTGATTTGAGGTGTTATCATCCTCTGCTGATAAAGCTGAATGCTTTGCCATTAAATTCTCCTCAAACTTTACTCTTGACTCATCTGGAGTATCTCTGATTAACTTCCCACTTAGAACTGATTTCCTGTTGAGTGATATGCATATAACATCTTCCATGGTTTCTACTATCATCTCTAATCTTGATCCCCACAAAGCATGTGGACCCAATTGCATCATTGTTATTGTCATCAAGAAGTGTGCTCCTGAACTAGCTCCTGCTCTCTCTAAACTGTATAATAAATGACTTGCTGCCCCCTGATTTCCTACTTGCTGAAAGTCATCATCTGTTGTTCCAGTTTTAAGAACTCTGGGGAATTATCTTACTATCTGACTATTGGCCTTCTGTCTCTTTTTGGGAAAATCTTAGAGGCCCTAATCAATGCTGAATTGGTTCATCACCTCTCATCACAGGGCCTTTTCTCAGGCAAGTAATATGGCTTTTGTTTCTCTGGATCAAATGCTGATGTTCGAATGATAATTGTGAAAAGAGTCTATCATGCTCTAGATAAGAAACAATGAAGCCCAGGCTGTAACATTGGATATCTTGAAAGCTTTTGACAGGATCTGGCGTTTAGGCCTTCTCCACAAGCTGAAAAGTTATGGTATCTCTGGGCACATTTTTGAGCTGATCCAGTCATTCCTATCAAATCGTGAAATGAAAGTTGTTTTGAACGGCCACTTGTCTACATCCTTTCGTACTAACGCAGATGTCCCCTAGCGCTCCGTCCTTGGTCCTCCGCTGTTTTTAATCTTCATTAATGATCTTCCTGATGATATAAGTTCTCTGCTTGGAATCTACGCTGATGACACTAACATTTACTCCTGCCTTTTAATGCTTCCAAAACTAAACTTCTCTCCATTAATCATCTAAAGGACCTCTCTCTGCCTTCCATTCAAGAAAGTGACACACTGTACCTTCTTGGGCTAACGTTCTCAGCAGACATGAGGTGAAAAAACTGCATTAAATCCATCACTAGATCAGCTTCTAAGAAAGTTGGTTCACTGTGTCAGTCAAGACAATTTTTCTCTCCCAAATCTATCTTGCATATCTATAAGTTTACCATTAATCCATGCTTAGAATATTGCTGCCATATATGGTCCAGTTTCCCTGGAGCTCCTTGATAAGATCCAAAGAAGAATCAGCAATATTATTGGTCCTGATCTGATAGCTTGGCTTCAGTCACTCGCGCATCACCGTAAGGTTGCATCTCTATGCCTTTTTTATAAATACTTTCATGGTAAGTGTTCAGATGAGGTCTTCACTATGTTACTTAGAATCTAAGCACAATACTTGATTAGCATCAAGCTCTCATCAATTTACAGTTAAGCTAGCTAGATGTAGCTATAACTTCTATGCTAACAGTTTCTTATCTCGCATTTCTTGCTTGTGGAACTGCATCCTGGCTCCATGCTTTCCAACTAACTTTAATCTACAAAAATTTAAATGCAATGTCAATCGCTATCTACTGTCCCCCTGTTTGCTCTTTTCTCTTTCTCCTCATTACTAATGTTTTCTGTTCCTAATTCCTCCACACCCTGTAACATCTTGTGTGCTAGAGGCTGTACTGCCTTCTTTGAGATGATACCAATTTAAAAAAAAAAAAGAAAATAAATGGAAACACTAATAATAAAAAAAGAAAATGCCAATACTCATTAATACAGTTGGCACATTGAGGCTATGTTCAGAAAATAAAACATTCCTGTAACTCTAGATACATAAATAAAAAATCCATACATTCAGTTAAAAATAAAATAAAAATTGTTCTTAATAATGGGTAAAAAATAGCTGAAAGTGCTCAGATATTCTTTTAGCCATTATCAAGGACAATTTTTATTTTTTTTATTTTTTGGACAATTTTTGCACACTTTGTCCAGGAAAGAAAACACTTATATAAAAACAAGAAAAATTACATAAAAAGCCTAATCAGTCAGTTGTCTTTAATGAAATTTGTATAAAAGAGGGATTGCTGCCCAAATACATGATTTATATATATATAGGTGCTACCAAAGAAAAGCAATACCTCAGATTTAAAATGCATTTTAAAAATTAAAAATCTTTCTGGGAGGTTTAATTTTAGTTTTTAATTCCAAACTAATAAATTAATAAATTTACAATAAACAAAATACTTTGCTGTATTTCAAATCATATTTAAATTGATTGAAAATATTTTTTTGAAATCGCTAGAATTGATCATATTGACAAATCTATCAAAGCAACATAATTATCAACAACATATATACTGGTGGGCTTGTATTTATACAAAATAGGGTCGCATGCTTGCACACGCACATGTTGGTCAATCAAGGTCATGGTGGGTCGATTTGTGGTAGGGTGGATTGTTTGCCGAGATGATGAGGGAATTGGTATAGCTGGTAGGCCTGTGTTGTACAAAACTGAGTCACTTGTTTGCGGAGTTGCTATGCCACTGGCAATGAGGAAGGCTAGGTGGTGTTGACATTGAGATGTTTCAATCATGATGGTCAGCTACTGTTGTGAAACAGCAATGAGGAAGGCTTGTAGCTGGGTAGTGATGATGTTGAGATGATATTCTGGATTTTGTGTTTGAAGAGTCGAGTGATTAGTCAAGCCTGGGAATGGTAACGGTTGTGTTGAGAGGAGTGGTCATGGTGGCAACAGTGCTCTGCATGTTGGCAGGTGGCCTGATGGCCTGCAACTGCTTGCGGTCATTATGAGCGGCCTGATTTTAAGCAGATTTGACAGTTTCTAGGGGCATCTCCTTTTCTGTTGGGAATGTTCATGATTGGCTAGTGTCACTGTCACTGTTGGAGCTTGCTTTGTGGACCGGATGTGATTTTTTTTTGTTCTGCCTTCTTGTCATTCACATCTGGCCAGCATGCAGAATGAATCAAAAAGAGATCTAATTGCAATGGTGTATGACACTAATAAATAAGTTTTGAAAAAGGCATGCAACCTTCAATTTTTAGACAGTTTTTCAAAATCAAGAGGGTGGCCCCAAACTTTTTTTTTTGTGTGTGTGTGTGTGTATATATATATATATATATATATATATATAGGGATCAAATATGGATTGGAATCTGATATAAAGTGCTTTCTATATAGATGCACAAGAGAGACCTACATTGGGGAAAAGCATTTAAACTCACTCGTAACACACATGCACAAGACTGGGTTTAATTTTGATTTTACAAATGCCACCCTAATCAAAAAAGATTATAATTCTTTACCTCAAAAATATTTTGAATGACTCTGATAAAAATTTAGCCAATTATAAACACATGTCAAAAACATTGTTATCTCATTGACCTTTATTAAAAGCATTCTTAAAGAATCTAATGTATATTTAACTACAACTACCATGACTGGTGTTGACATAAAATGTGGACAACCTGCAAACAGAATAAAACCTACTAGACACACAAAAAATATGATACACTTACACACATAATTATACATATGAACACTACTTAACAAGTCAAATGCACATGAAGTTTACTTAACCAATAAAAATCAAACGACACAACAATAAAAATCCCCCCCCGCCATCAATGTTTTTCACATCTCATTCTCTGAGGAAGCTTTAATAATAGCGAAATATGTTAGATTTATAAACATTTTCTATTTGTACTTTATCCTATATTTTATATATATATATATATATATATATATATATATATGTGACTAGTAATGGGTAAGTGAATAATAAGATGGAAAACCTTAAAGATGTGTTTTGTTGTATAACACATTGTAATGTAATTAAAGACAATGACAATAACATTAAAAATAAAAGCAATAGAAAATTGAATGAGATAGGCTAAGTTTAACAAGGTAAATTAAAATTCAAAGAGTGAGTGTTTCTGTATCTTTAAACTGGAACTAGCATTTATTGTATTTCTCTCCAGTCTATTTTTATATTTAAGATTAATTTTATGAAGAAAACCATTATTAATCTGGAAACATTCCTTCTCAGAACGAAAATCATCACAAAGTTTTACTAATATATATATATATATATATATATATAGGGTGTGGTGGAGACAACTTTGGAATATCCTGTAAATTTTCTGGATGGTCTCCTTGTTTAAGTTGGTGCATGCTGCCATAATCCTTGCTTTTGGTTCATCTTTGGTATTACAAGGAGTTTTGTTGATCTTTTGCTCAACTGCACTCCACACATAATAATCAAGGGGGTTGCAGTCTGGGGAGTTAGGTGGCCAGATGTAAGAGGTGATGTGGTTGCAGAAATTGTTTACAGCCATGAATGGGTTCTCCTGTTTGTGTGGCATGGTGCAGAGTTCTGTTGCCAGACATAGGGTCTTCCAACAGCCACCCTCCTGACCCAGGGTAGCACTACCTCCTCAAGGCACTTGATGTAGTCTTTCGTGTTAAGTCTGAGTCTCTCACCAACAAATTCAGGAGTTCTTTTTTATCAGTACGATCAGAGTGAGTTTTTGCATCTGCTGTACCTTCGTAATCACCACTAGACTCATCCAACTCTTTCCAAATTCTCTGCATTGTCCTCTGATTGACACCTGAACTTTGAAATGTTTATATTAGAGCTTCTGGCACAAATGCCAAGCAGTACAGCATGCCATTTCAAAATTTCTAGCAGAGTGAATTGTATCATGATGCTCTTTTTCTCATAGATGGTGCCCAACTGACCCTACTATTCTGGGCACTTGACAAAATCAAAACCAAACAATGCGCATGCACTAAATTACAAATATTAACTGACTACAATTTACCCATAGCATCCAGCATATGCACGCACACACACACACACACACATATAGATCTGTATGCATGTATGTATATATATATATATATATATATTTAGGCAGCATATCTTCACTCAAGCATGTTTCATTAAATAATATTGATATATTAAATCTATTTTTATAATAATCCTTTCTAGTTCTATAATTATCTTCAAGGAAGGTGCTCTATTTTTTGTTGACCCAAGTACTTTTGATATCTTCTGAGATCATCCTCAGGGGTGAATTGCAAAGACAAACTTAATATGACTGTTATCATTATGATAGTGATTTTGAAACGTGCATGAATGCATTCTGCTATAAAATTAACTGTTGTTGTTACAATGTTTTTCAAACAAGCATTTCCAGTTGAAAGGGGATAAATAGAGATGGTAAATTGCAAAATGGTGTTAAATGTTAGCAAACTCAAATGCATTTTAAAACATTGTTACTATACTCATAATAAATTTTGTTCAATGTTGGTTGCTTGCTTTTGATATAGAGGGCCTCAAAAATTTGAAATTTTTGTTAATTATTTTTATGATGTAGTATATTTTGCAACAAGCAATTTCCTGCATTGTGAAGATGGACAGGAATGTTTTTTTAAATGTTATGCAATAGAACTTGTATCCAATAAATAGAGTGTAAGATGTCTTGATAATGTTGTGGGTTCCAAGCCAACATATCTACTTACTGTTTTGCCAGAGATATAATCTCCCAAAGGACATTTAAACTGATATACAATAGTGGTCTTTTCTAAAACATTAGTTGACTGAGAAGAGTTATTGGGTATCATTTGTGTTAAATTTAGTATAGTATATAATTAGTTTTATTTTTTTACTGGGACCAGTGGGGAATATATTAGTATTTATGAGTTTCTTTTTAGGAATATTATAAAAATAAATAGACATAATATGTCTATATTAATTAATAAAACATGTATATATGATATGAAATATCTGAACAAAGTCAAATGTTTAAAATTTTTATTATTTCGTTGTCAACATTTTGTTCAGTTGAGAACATCATCAGAACAACTGAAAGAATTAAAGATAAATCATTACCATTTTTGAAGCTTTGCTACTTAGAAATACTGTAGTTAATTTAAAAATTTTAGGGGAAATCTACCAGTTATTAAATTAAAAATTAATATTTGTGATTATAATTAATAAATATGAACATGTAGTGAATGTAAAATAATAACACACATTCACCCACTCCCTTCAAATTCGGAGGACTGATGAAGCAGGAAAGAAATTTGTGAGCCTATATGAAATTTTTTTTTGACCAATGAAAACCTTACCTTCACAGAAATTAGCTGGTGAACCAAGAAGAAGGAAGAAAGAAAGTAGTGAGTCTAATTTCCTTTTGGTATAAAATGAGGAGAAAAATTAAATTGATTAAAAGAGTGTCTGAAGTCATGTGAAAAGTTTTGTTTCAGTTCTTTGCGACCAGCATTGATGTACTTACCTGTGTAAAATTACTCACCAATTATGTTATTGGTCTCTAACCAGAATGTGGCACTTGAAAGAACTTTCTCACAACAATTCCAGGAAGCTAAGTATTTCAAAATATCTCTGACTACTTTTGAACATATAAAACATATATCCCTTTGGTGAGCAACAAACTCTCTTACCTTTGTTTTAAATATTTTTGAATATTAGTTTGTGCCAGATCATTTAATCTGTTGTATGTACAGTCAATTAAAATTAAATTAAGATTTATGAAGAGAATATCAGTGAAACTGTACAATATAAAACTTTAATGTTACAGTTTATTTCTGAACCCTGTCTTTGCTGCTATCCTACACAAAATATAATTATGTTACTTGAACAATTTCTGTTTTCCTTTATTTACACTAGTACAGCATATTGAAGTCAGTGCAAACACTCTGACTAAATCAATGAGTAATCATGTGATCTTTTTTACTTTAGATACTGCTTGTATCAAGTTGCTGAATGCTTCAAATATTTAACCTTTTTTACAGCAAATTTTTAATTGTAACACATTATCAGAAATATAAAAGTGTAAATTCATACAAAATGAAAGCATCTACAGATTTGTGATTTTTAACATGTAAAAAAATATTCTTCAAGAAATACTTGAATTTGTAAAGAATTTTGCTGTACTATTTTTATTTAACTGGCTACTTAATTTGTAGTGATTTTTCAAAATTGATATCTAAAAATGACTTGTACCCATAGAAGTTTATTGTGTCACTATTTAAAGAAGAATGAATCTTTAAAGAGAAATATCAGTTTAAAATAATTCTCATGTATCTATTTTGTAGTGCACATTAACAGAAGATGAAAAAAATGACACCAAGTTCTGAACATAGATTAGCGAAAGAAGCATTTCAAAAACTAAACTAGATGCTGACAAACAAAAACTTTATTAGAAACAAAGGACAGGGTACTTGATTGCTATGTGATATCTATCCTTTTATATGGCAGTGAATGATGGAAATTTTTCACAGATAAGGAGAGAACTAGAGTTAGCAAAAATGTGGTTCTATAGAAGAATACTGAAAATTCCATGGACGAAGCAAGTAAGCCACAAGGAAGTCTTAAAGTAAATGGCAACAGAAAGAACACTTATACTCAGAATCAGGAAAAGATGACTGAAATTCCTTGAACACATAATGAAGAATGAGGGTTTGGAAAACTTAATCTTCATGGGGGATATTGATGGCAAGAAAGATAGGGGAAGGCAGTGAGCTACTTACTTTATAAGATTGTGTGAATGGATGGCGAAATGGTGGGGAGCCTTAGCAAAGGGAGAAAAACTAAGAGCCACAAAGGGTAGGAAATTGTGGAGAGCCATGATCGCCTATGTCCTGAAAGGATGCAGAACATTGAAGTACACTTACTAAGATTTATTAATACACACACACACCTACTCTATCACCATTTTCATGGCAAATGTTCAAACAAGTTACATGTCTTAGTTTCACCAGTCAGATCTTCACAACTAGGGTCCACCATACCACATACACAGGGTTAACTCATCCTTATTCCCTTAATATTCCATTGTTAAGGAGGAAGGTTCACTCACTCTGCTTCTATAGAATTGTTACTGTGTAGAATAAACTCCTGAGTGGATGCTTCCCTGATAATTAAAATCTTAACCTTTTCAAGTCATTACATACACTTCTTACTTTCTTCTTCTATGCCCTTGCAACGACCTTAGTAACCCACTACATTGAGTGACTCTTGGGTGAACAGTATTATAACATATTGTGTGTGTGTGTGTGTGTGATTGATTTGTTTTTTATGGCTTATCAACCTTTTTGCAAGTTATTTAAAGCCAGAAATTTTTTTATATCTTTTGAAGATAATAATGATTACAATACTATAACATAGATTCTGGGGAGAAATATTGTCTAGTATAACACATTGAAACAACTTTCCTAGCAGCAGACCTATCAATTGATTTAATATGACCTTACCACTTCATTTTAGCCGAAGAAGCCACAACAAGTTATTCCATGCTGGAGGTTAGCATCAGCCATGATGAGGGAAGGCAGAAAGGAACCTCCCTGATGATTGATATATATATAATGTTATTTTTGTGTGTCTTTCAGTTTCTCATAAGTGCGTGGGTGAGAGAAAAAATATATATTCACATACATTTTTTATTTTTAAAAAGAATATTATATATAGCATTTTCACCTGAAGTAACAAAGCAAATATTTATATTCTTTGTCTACTTTGGTGCAGTTTCTGGAATATGCCAAATGCTATTCAATAACAGTTTGTGTGTGTTGGCAGTCAGAATCAAGCATATAATTGTCCAATGACTTCATGAATACAATTGATTACATTAATTTCCTTTTTTTATTATTGACTTTTATGTATAAATCAATACATTGATGCATACCAACAAATTTGCACACACACTCATTATGTTTTAGTTTCTGTCACATTTATACAATCATTATATCCCTAAAGTACTCGCTTCAGCAGTACATATACTAAAACTGGAACGGTACAGAGAATATTAGCATGGGCCCTGTGCAAGTATGACATGCAAATTCGTGAAGCGTTCCATATTTTTAAAATAACTTATTACTAGCAATAATTTTTGAATGAAAATTATTATCAGCAATACTTAAAAAAAAGAACAAAAATACCAGCAATACAAACAGCTATGCACTTCTTGAAAAAAAATATTACCAGCTATAGATTTCTTGAAGAAAAAATATTCCAGCAATAAAAATTTTGTTGGCATTAAATAACCCATTGAGGTTGATATGCCGTAAAACAAACCAAATCTATCCTTAAATGTTCCATGGTAAAATCTGTATTTGAAGCTTAAGATATTTGTGTGTTTATATAGGGAAACAATATATAAATTTTTATATATCAAGAACAATTTTACCCAAAATATATATTTAAAAAAAAAAATTAATGTAAAATGTCCCCTCTCCTTGAAGTACATGTGTAGTTGCATCAACCTAAACATCACTTTAGTCCAATGAAGTCATAAAGGACAAAACATGTCACATGAAATTTTTCCATTGTCATAGATTTCCCTAAAAATGTAATTATATTGTTGTGGAGGTGGAAATGGGTAATCTGGAAGACAGAATCTTGTTATTGTTGTTAATGTTGTGGAGGTTAATTCCTTCTCCACCTCTGCAAATGTAAATCTGAGCATCAAACAAGATAGGACATTGAGTATGGTTAAATAAATATATAATTTATTTACATGTATACAAAATCTAGTAACTTCTATCTGTTGCTGTTACTAAAGCAACAGGGAAAGTGATAAAATTAAAATTGAAATGGATATTGGTGGTGGCCATTGTCATCATGGTATCTCTCTTTTAGAATGTCGGTGTTGGCTTTGAATTCTGATCTGTGTTGCATCTCTTTCTCAGCTTGTCAGTGTTGACATTAAATGCTGGTTTGTTTCAGGTCTGTTTCAATTTGGGTATATATAGTTTTTAGTCAGGTTGTGGTTTCAGTTTTTGAGCAGGAGTGACTCTGACTGGTCATAATATAATATTTTGTTTTGGTTAAAGTGGATGTATGTGAAGAGTCAATGTGCAGAAAACGTATTTATGCAGTCTGCTTGGTATCACCAAGCAGTCAGCATCCAGTTTATGTAGAAGATGCAAGAGTCATGAAAAATATATATAATCATATTTATTAGGTATATTTGTTTGAGTGGATATCTACAAGCATAGAAATTGAAAATCTTATTAAAGAAAATGTGCCTTTTAACAAGAATCAAACCTGAACTCACTTTAATCTGGGAAACCACCTTCAAATCAGGTATACTTTATGACTAAACTATTAGAAGCCATTACAGTAAAGAAATGCTTGGTTGCACTATTTTAGAAATGTGCATTTTTCATTTGGATCTTTCGAAATCTGATAACTTCACTTTTGTAGCTGAAAAATAGACAAAATAATTTTTAAATACCTAATGGACTTTTTAATGCAATATTGTTTCTTATTTCAAATATTAAATCAACAAGTGAAAAGCTTAAATCCCCAAACAAATTTCTTTTTTAAAAAAAGTGATTGCAGTTTAATTTCACTAGTTTTCTAAAAAGATTGTTGCCAGTCTTGAATGTATGAAGGTAATGTTAATTCACTTTTCTGAATTTCTCGTTCATTTATTTATTTAACGTTTTATTTATTTATTTTCTCTCTCACTCCTGCCAAAAAAGAGAATGTTGGAACTTATACTAAGTTAGAACTTTATAACAATTTCAGACTCTCTGTCCATACCCCACACCACTCCAATTCTTATGCTTCTCCTTTGTAAGTCTGCTTGTTTTCTTTTTTTTTGAATAGATAACTTGCCAACTACATGTCTATGCCCTGTAACTATCTATTATAATCCATATAGGGGCTAGTGGATGCACATGAATCCTCATGCAACCCTTGTTATTCTGTCCTCCTAATGGGTCTTTTTAGTCCTCTAGCTCATGAGCATTCATATCTTGCACTGAAGCATCTGTGGTTCTCAGCTTGGCTCTCCAGATGAGTTTTCTAAGTGAAACTCTTTCTTTCTAATAAATACCAAGCCCAGAATTGATTGATTGTTTTGGTTTGTTAGTTTGTTTATTGTTGCTTTTTTTTAATAGAAGTAGATAGGCTCTCCTATTGCCTGGTCAATACTCCTCCCTCTCTTGAACACAGGTAGAGGCTCATCCCTTGTTTCCTGTTTAGAAAGGCTTTTCCAGTTCTTTTCCTTTTCTCTGGCCTTGGTGGTGGTGCTGTCATGAATCTCTTATGTGTGTTGTTGGTGGCAATGTCTCTTTATACTGAGGGTACTGGGTTGGAAGTTTTCTGGTTGCTTTTCCCGACTGGTAGTTAGGAGGCCAAACTCTTGTGTAGCATCTTGAGAGTTTGCTCTGATCAACAGTTGCATGATATCAGGGTTCTTGCAGTTGCATGTTGCACATGGACAGGTGTTCCTGCATGCATCTTTGGTGGGCAACGCCAAGGCCACACTATGTTGCAGTCTGTGCCAATTCCCTTCTGCTCATGTTACATTTGATGACCAACTGCTACTACTACACTTGGCCTTTTCCTTAAGAATATAACTCATCATGACTATAAACAACCAAAAATATAAACCTAAACCAGTTCAACAAAAATCCCTTAACCTTTCTTTCTCCAACAGCTATGGTATTCGTACCAACTTCTGTAGTGTGGAATCATTCCTCTTCAAAAAGTTTCCTGGCATACTAGTTCTCTGCGAAACTAAACTTGTCAATCCTTTCCTCTGATTTCTCAATTCCTGGCTCTCCTTAGTAAGGATTCTAAAATTCACATGCATGGCCTGGGAGTTTATGTTCAAGATCATATCCGGCTAGGGAACTTTCTTTTGAAACTCCAGCCCATTTGTATATGTGTCTCAGTCTCTCTCTCTCTCTCCTTAATTCAGTAAGCTATCTCTTCTTTCTCTACTGTTTCCGTTCCTCTCAAGATTGTTGTGCGGTCAACAGTATTTTCGATAATATAGACAAGGTCATCTCTCTACATGAGTTTGCAAGCATATTCATGAGTGATATGTGCATTATCCTGTCGTTGGTCTTGGACATCATCTTTAAATTAGACTCTCATAAAGCAAGTGGAGGTGACAGGATACCAGCCATAGTCCTTAAAAAATGTGCTCCTGTGCTGACTCCAGTTCTCTCCAAACTATACAACTATTGTCTTGCTGATTCTTGCTTTTCAGACTGTTGTCTGTCGTCTGTGTTTTTAAGAATTCTGGAGACCCTTCTATCACCCTATCAGTCTCCTACCAATCTTCAGCAAAGTCTTTGAGGCTTTAATCAGTGCCAAAGTGGTTAAGCATCTTACCTTTCATGATCTACTCTCTGACAAACAATATGGTTTTCATTTTGCCTGGTCTATCGCTGATGTGCTTACAGTCATAATTGAATATGTATACCAAACTCTTGATAATAACAGCAAAGCTTGAGCTGTGACTCTAGATATCTTGAAGGCACTTGACAGGGTTTGGCATACTGGCTTTCTATGTAAGCTTCAGGGCTACAGTATTACAGAACAATTATTTAATTTAATCCAATCATTCCTATCAAATCGTGAAATGAATGTTGTCCTGAACAGGCTCTCTTTCAGTCTCTTTAACATGAATGTGGGAGTCCCCCAAGGCTCTATCTTGGATCCTATGCTGTTTCTGATCTTCATCGATGATCTTTCTGATGTCATCAGTTCCCAAGTAGGCATTTATGCAGATGATACTACTATTTACTCCTGTCTCAATAGCAAATCTGTTGGAGTTAACAAAGTTAACCTGGCTGTTGCTCTTGAAAAGGACATCCAATAAGTTGTTAACTGGGGCAGGAAATAGCTTGTAAATTTTAATGCCTCTAAAACAAAACTGCTCTCATTTAAACAACATAGAGTAACTTCCCTGCCTCCTATTAACATGGTTGATGCTCAACTTCACAAGAGAGTCTCACTGTACCTTCTTGGCCTCACATTTACCACTGACTTGAGGTGGAACAACTACATTGAATCAATAGCTGCATCTACCACAAAGAAATTTGGTTCTCTGTGTTGTGTCAGAAGGTTTTTCTCATCTGGGTTCAACTTACACATCTACAAATCTACCATTTTTTTCATGCATTGAATACTGTTGCCATATATGGTCTGATGACCCTGCTGTTCATCTCGAGGTCCTTGAGAAAATTCAAAGAAGGATCTCCAATGTAGTCGGTCCTAACTTGGCATCTTGACTCAAGTCACTTTCTCACAAATGTGATGTGGCTTCCCTCTGCCTTTTCTACAAATATTTTCATGGCAACTGCTCTGATAAGCTATTTTCCTTAGTGTCCCGACTATATGAATTTAAGTGTTGGCATCTCAGTCCCACCTGTTTACTGTTGAAAAAGTTAAATGTAACTACCACTTCTAATCCCACAGCTTCTTCTCTTGAACTTCCCATCAGTGGAACTCCCTTCCTCTTACTTGGTTCCCTGATAACTATAATCTTAAAAAATTTAAATGCATCATCTTTTGATGCTTTGACCCCTTTTTTGTTTTTTATCATTTCTCCAGTCCCTCCTATACCCAATCTTTTCTCTTACTGTCACTCTCTGTAATCCCCTGCATAGTAGTGGCACTCCTGTCTTGCTTGGGGTGAAACGATAAAAAAAAAATTGTGAAAAAGTGGATATCTTGCTGTCTGGCTAGTTTTTCCCATTTTAATGTAGGTTGACTGATACTTCATAATTTTGCCTTCCATCAGCATGGCTGATGCTAACCTCCAGGCTAACATTTTCTGCTGATATGAAAGGAAAAGATTATATCAAATCAATTGCTAGGTCTTCTGCTAGGAAAGTTCATTCACTGTCATGCTAGAAAATTATTTTTGCCAGAATCTACCTTGCACCTTTATAAGTCTACCATTCATCTTTGCTGCTGTCACATCTAGTCTGGTGCTTCTGTTATATATTTATAGGTTTTTAATAAAAATCCAAAGAAGAATCTGTGATGGGTTAAAAACACACACACACACACACACACGCACACATATAAAAATTTCAGTTTTACCATTTATATAATGTCGCCTTGAGTAACATCATATAAATGGTTCCATCAAATGTGAAAATGCTGGAATTAAAAACCAGTTGCATAACTACACACAGAACAATCCTTGAAAATGAATGTAGCAACATTTGAAAATACTTGGGTGTGGAGTGGCTAACAAGGTAAAATAAATAAAAGTTAATATGAACTTTGGTAAATTTAACTTATTTGGAAATTTAAAAGATTTAATAGAAAAATTGTTAGACAGAACTTGTCCATATTATTTAACAAAACATGTTTGAGAGAATTCTTGCTGCTGAAATATATATATTTATATATATATATATATATATATATATATATATATATATATATATATATATATATATATATATATAAAATTATTTAAATATGAGCTTTTACTTAACTTATTTGAGAAAATTGTGTTTCATTCACAGGAACAAGTTTGATATGCATTTATATAAAATTTGTTTTCTTTTTAACTTTAGAGTAGAATATTGTATGATATTGAATTGATCCTTCTTTTTTCCTTCCCAGGTATGAATTTTATCAAGTGAGTCGAACTTTATGCCCTGTTGACAAAAATCACAGAAAAGACATTAAACCCAAACAGGACATCATAATTGAGGTCAGCTCTCTGGCAGAAAATTCTACAGACTTTTATTTAACTACATCTTTAATTGAAAACTTTGAACTAAGGTAGGTTTTTTTATTTATTTATTTTTGATAAGGTACTTTATGAAATGAGAGAATGGAGGAGATTACTTATGAAATGACTATATTTTATTGTGCAACATCAAGTGGAATAAATTGGGTCACTTTGATAATTTATCACAAAGATAATATATAAAAATTAAAGAGTGTTGAACCAGTGCTACAATTAGTACGACATTCGATCTTCCACTATTCTGAGATCAGGAATACAGCCTGGGCAGAGTTGGTGTGGATGGAAGTGGCCAACAAGCAACAATCAGCTTGGACCAGCATCAGCAGTGATCAGCCCTGTGGTTAAAACGTTGTCCTAAGATTCTGAGGACTGGACGACTAAATGTGGTTACACCACCGGGTGTAGGCAGCAGTAAAAGGGGTTATACTTGGATCAACAAGTTCCTGATGAAGATTGAAAAGCACAATGCTTAAAGGGTTGTGATAATAAAAATAAAGATGAGGACAACAGTCTGAGTGTAAATACTGTAAATAGTAATTAAAGTTATGTGACAGACCCTTCATTTGTTCTGTAGATCTTAGCAACATCAGCATATCATTTTTTCTTTCTTTATTAAATCACTTAAATGAAGCACTTTACAATTTCTCTGATATAGTTGAATTGTCAACCTCACTCAACTTCCACTTTGTAATCATAAATAAATAAAACTGATAAATTATTTTTTTTTTCTGGGATTGACCAAAGTTAACCTTTAGCACTCTGCATTATTAATATTACTTCCTTTTCCACTGCATTCTTTGTCAAGGCCTCTCAATTGCATTATCCTTAATGTTAATTTCACTAGAAGTTTTCTGTTGCCATAGTAGAATATGACAACAAACTATGAAATTGAAATACTATTGTTCCAGGAAAAGAGTTACCATCAGTAGTAGGATAAACTTTTTGTACAGCAAATGGAGTCACATACAGAGTGATAAAGGTTAACTGAAAAGCAAAAATCATGGATAAGTGGATGTGCACTCCTGTCTTCAAATATTACACGGTCTTCATTGTTCTATCATCCTGATTAGAAAGTAAAACTGAGCTGAATTGTTATTAATAATAAATCCCTTTCAAAAACATAGGCCAACAGTTTTGAAACTTCTCAGTATAAAAGCCATATTATAATATTGACACATTATTAAGGATCTTAGAAAAATATCAGTTTTATAAATGAGCAAATAAAATTTTTTAAGTCTGAATCTCTGGGATGAACAGTTATCATTATTTACATGTGGACTAATATCCATATCTTTGTTGGTGTTTGAGTTGATTGTTCTTAGTGGAAACAGGGTGAGCAATAACTGAACAGTACTAAATAAGTACTAGACAACATATCCCTAGACATTGTTAGTGGGACAAGGACAATCTACTCCTTAGATTAATCCTTGCTTAGTCAACAAAGAAAAAATGTTATTCTGATGGAATATTACTTTTTTTTTCTCTTAAAAAATTCTAAATGCTTTTTGTTAATTGTACCTTTTACTTGGGATTAATTTTAGTGAATATGAAATAATAATAACTCCCTTCAACCACTCCCTTCAAATTCAGAGAACTGAGGAAGAAGTAGGAAAGGAATTTGCAAGGCTATGTGAAATTGTTTTTGGACCAATGAAAACCTTGCCTTCACAGAAATTAGACAGTTAGCCAAATAAAAGAAGGAAAAGAAAGTAGCGAACCAATGCAAAATTCTTTTTTTATATAAAATGAGGAGAAAAATTAATCAGAGAAGAATGTTTGAAGTCATGTTAAATGTTTAGTTTCATTTCCTTGCGAAGTTTTTACCATGTTGCTAATGTAAAAATTATTCCCCAATTACATTATCAGCCTCTAACCAATCATGCAGCACTTCAAAGAATTTTCTCTCAACAATCCAAGAAAGCTAATATTTCAAACTATCTCTCTTCATCTATTTTTGAACATATGCAACTGTATAACCATTCTTTGAGCAGCAAACTCTCTTACCTTTGTTTTAATCATTTTTGAATATTATTTTGTCAGATCATTTAATCTGTTGTATGAACATTTCCTCTTTATGGCAGTGTGCTAAAACTATAAATGTTAAAAATTTCTGATTTATTTTCCTGAAACAAGCTGCTGACTCTACTCTAAGCATGTAGATTCATAAATAAATTTATCTTTTGCTAAATTTACCTGTGTGTTTCCTCGTCATTAACATCCTTCATTAACCTTCTTGGCTTGGGTAAATCAACTGTTCATTTTAACCCCTAAGCCCTATGCAACTATATAATACCTGTTTGAATCTATCATTTGGTTCTTTTCAAAGATCTAGTAGAAGAATCCCTTCTAATTCCACCATATAAACAACATTACTTTAGTACAGTTAATAGTGGTTCATTTTACTTGCACCACAATATTGTACATTTCATGTTGTAAGTTTCACTTTTCATTGTCCACTATAATTTGTTTAAAAAATTGGAAAACTCAAGATCCTGTCTTAATTTTTTTTTTAACTTAAATGGCAGTTATGTGTTACAAGTTGGTAAAGCTGATTTCTGTCATGTGATTTAATTATTTCCAATATATTGGCTATTTCCCACTTCATATGGTGTTTTTTTTTTTTTTTTAACTAACGTCCTGGTTTGTTCCCAATTCACTTCAACTGGTCTACCCAACCATAAAGCATAGTTCAGTGAAACATCCCCAGCCTAAAACTTTGCAAACCACTCTTGACACATTTGATTATTCACATCACCTTCTCCATAAACTGTGCAAATCATTATATTTTCATTTGAGTTGTATTTTTTCTTAAAATAAAAGTAAAAAAAACATAGTGAAGGTGATACTTATTTTATTTTCAGTGTTAGAGTGAATAAAGAAAAATATACCAACTTTGACATTTTTAAAATGCATCTTCATACAACAACTGTAACAATACAATTAATTTTGCCTTCTTGTTTTTTTAAAAATATTCTTAAACTGAAATGCTCTGAATGCCATCTAATGATAAAAATAAAACAATTATTAGCCAATCCAATAGATTTGATTCACCAAAAGATTGCATTATATACAGGGTGTGGCAGAAACACCTCTCACATATACCACCCAGGAATACTGGTAAGATATTAGTGACTGGTATTTTCATCTAGCTAATGTCTTATTATTATGTAGAAGGTATTTTTGCTTCATCCTCTATAATCCCCCCACTGCAAAAAAAGAATTCAATTGTTCAGTAAAAATAAACATTTTTGTTTATTGAATATCATTTACCCATTTTGTATTTTTTTGTTTCAGATTGGGTGAGAAAAAAGATGTTACAGTGACTCCTACAGAGCCCAAATATTACATGTTTTCTTTTCCTTTGGGTGTGGAGTCTGTGATTGTTACAGGCAATTCAAAAGACACAAATTGCCTTACAATGTCAATTCAAGACATAAGGGTTTGTATTATTTTTCTTTATCCAATTCCTTATTGTTAGAACATAAAGATTAATTTCTGTATATTGAATATTTCAAAAACAAACAATTTTATGAAATTTTAGAAGCTGCATATTTGATGGTATATAAGATATACATTAGACTGGTAGGGGGATACTAAAATCCAATTATTGGTCCTGATCTGGCGGCTCAGCTTCAGTCACTTTCCCTCCACTATAAGGTTGCCTCTCTGTGACTTTTCTATAAATATTTTCATGTTAATTGTTTCAGCTGAGATCATTGCTATGGTACCTAGACTTTTGAATTTAAGCACAGTACTAGACTAGCATTGAGATTTCATCAGTTTATAGTTGAGCTGGCTAGCTGTAACTGTAAATTCTATGCTAACCATTTCTTTTCTTGCACTTCTCACATGATTTCAGAGTCAACTTTAATCTGCAAAAATTTAAATGCAATGTCAATTGCTATCTACTATCCTCCTGATTACTCTTTTCTTTTCCTGCTCATTATTAATGTTTCTGTTCCTTATTCTTCTACATCCAAGTGTCTTTTCTGGGATGAAACTGATTTTTAAAAATAATTAAAACATAATTATTTTTATTTATTTAATTTTTTTTTTATAATGATATTCACTCTGCACAAGGCCAAGGTCACTCAGTGTATGAGTAAGAAGCATAATTAATGGGGATATGTGGGAAAGATAAGGGTTAACTCTAGACTTGTAACTATCAGGGAAGCAAGCTCTTGAGAATTGGTTCCACAAAGTAGCAGTTTGTAGAAAGAAACTACTCTAGTGGAAGTTATATATCACCAATGGAATACAAAGTGAAAAAGGATGATTCACTACAATGTGCGTCGTATGGTTGGTCTTAGATATGAAGGTTAAAACTGGTGGAACTAAGGAATGTGTAGCTCATCTGAACACTTTATGGAAATGTGGAAAATAATTTGTCACACACAAGGATACAGAGACATTTTTGGACTGGAAAGTGAAGACTGGGCAACTCCTGTCCATATAGAATAACATTACTACATTTTTGGCTGAGCTGTCTCTTGTAAAGGCAGAGGATAGCAAGAAAAATCAGGTACTTATTGGAGTGGTACAGTGAACCAACCATTTTTTTATTTTTTCTTTGTGAAGAGAGCAAATGAAAGACATGCCTGAAAAATACCATTTTCTTGTTCACAGACAGATTTATAAATTTATAAATAAATAAATTTCTTTTCATATTTATTTCTTTATAGAATAGTAAATAAATATTTTATTATAGTTGGTTCCCATATTTTTTACTTGTAAATATAAAATTATTCTTTTAAATTTTAATGAATAGACACATGCCAAATATCAACTTTAGTAGCTTTATTCTGCTAAATTGATTGTTAGTAGCTAAACAGCCTTTTATACAGAGGGGTTAGTATTGAAATGGGTAGAATGGGATAGTTCATTATTATCACATAAATAAATGCTACTTAATAACTTTGTTGTCAAACCTCAAGAATAAAGAAAATATATAAATCCACTTTCATATGTTTGGGTTTTATTAAAATACTAATCATCACTTTTTAAAACAATACAGGGTGCAATGGATAAATTATCATCTAAATTGCACAAAAATTAAAATAACACTGACATCTCATGTTAACAGATATAAATTTTTATTTACCAAAATTACACAAAAATATCTTTAAATACTAAAGAGTAAATTTATTCAATAAAATTGCCATTAGCTTCGACTACGGCCTCCAGATGACTTTGGAATCTCATGCATAGGACTTCTGGAAGTCTCCTTGTTTATGTTGGTAAATGCTGCCATAATCCTTGCCTTTACTTCATCTTTGGTGTTACAAAGAGTTTTGTGGTCTCTTGCTCAACTGCACCCCACATATAATAATCAAGTGGGTTGCAGTCTGGGGAGTTAGGTGGTCAAATTTAAGGAGTGATTTGATGTCACAGAAATTATCTGACAGTCATGACTAGGCTCTCCCGCTTGTGTGGCATGGTGCAGAATCATGTTGCCAGACATGTTTTCCAGTAGCACTACCTCCTCAGCACACTTGATGTAGGCCTCCATGTTGAGTCTGAGGCCCTCACCAATAAATTTGGGAGTTCTTTTCTTGTCAGAACAACCATAGTGAGTTTTCCAAGCTGCTGTACCTTCGTAATTATCATCAGGCTCATCGATCTCTTTCCAAATCCTCTCTACACTCTCCTCAGATTGACAACCAAACACTCTTAAATGTTCATATTTGAGCTTCTGGTATGAATGCTAAGCAGCACAACATGCTGCTTCCAAATTTCTGGTGGAGTGAATTGCGCCATATTGCTCTTTTTCTCACAGAAAGTGCCCAATTGACCGTACTATACTGTGCAGTTGACAAAATCAAAAATAGACAATGTGCATACACAAAATAAAAAATAAAAAATAGCGACAATTTACCCATCGCACGCTGTAAACATTGCTGAGTGAGTCAAAAGTGTATACAGTAATAGTGCTGTCTAGAGAATAAATATCCTTTTGTTAGACCATCTATCACCAAATGTTTCTTTATTTCATATGTTTTGGGAATGAATGTTTTTATAACTTTTATGGGTTTTTCAGTCTGAACAGAAATTAAAAGTGAAAATAGAAATCTATGCTACTCACTTTGTTTCATCATTACAATGAGTAATAGGTCATTATCTTTTGGCTGTTTCTAGTAAGGCAAATAGAGTTATGCCTATGGTTGTGCAATCAGAAATATTCTTGAAACTGTTTGAAAAAATACACTTGTGCCTCCCACAGTATGGTTCTTTACTATGTGTCATAGTTTCTTTCACCCTACCCTTCCAAAAGGAAAATCTGACCTTTTTTATTTTATTGTTTACATTAAATTTATTTAATTTATTTTGATTGACAAACAGTAAACATTAAAAACATGGAAAAGTTTATTTTAGTACACATGTACCAAACATACATACATAGTGATGTTTTTTGTTGAGGCAGGACAGGGATTAATCCCACAGAAAGCAAGGTGGATCCTGTCTGACAAATGATTTATCAATGATTTGAGGCAAGGTTTTACAAGGCCAGATGTTCTTCCTGACACCCAACTCAGACACTCACCATAGTACACCAAGTGTTTTTATCGAGACACCACCTCTAGGAAGCTTGACATTCAAAGCTTGAAACCCCATTCTAACCTTCATATATATATATATATATATATATATATATATATATAGTATTGGTAATAAATCGGTTGGTACCCCATGAGGTAATTTGGGATTTTGTTGTGTAATATATATATATATATATATATATATATATATATATATATAAAAGAAAGTAATATATACCATACAAGAAATATAGGGAAAAAAGTGGAAAATGCAACTGGAGTGTTTCAGAATATTTATTTAGAGTAATTTTACCAGTTTCACAGTTCTATGATTTCCAAAAGTTAGATGCAAAACTGATCATGGCATAGCCACATGTCTTTCCATCTCAATTTAACATTTAAAAACCATGGAACTGTGAAACCAGTAAAATTCCTCTTAAAGACTAGTTGCATTTTCAACTTCTTTTCCCGAGATATATATATATATATATATATATATATATATATATATACCAAAATAATCTCACAATTTAAATAGACACTGCCATAGTACTAAACCTCATGATGTTTTGGATTTGGTAATGCTCCCCATCTTTGTAGGTACAAGTGATGGTATCCTATGCCATCTGGGTAAACATTACCCTTTTACATATAAAACCCAGGATATTTATTTATTTATCTATTTTTTATTTAATTTAGAGAAAGCCATAAAATATTATAATCAGATTAATCTAGCTTATAGGCAAATCTCTTTAAATTTTTAATTTTAAATTTTACATGCCATATATTTCCATGTATAAGACAAAACAAAAAGGTAAATTTTTGTGATTTTTATCTAACATCTGTAGTATAAGACTGTTGACTGGGACCCATATGACAAAACTGGAAATGATGATGTTTATTGTGAGGCCTTTGCATCAGATGGTGATGATCATAGTCATTTTGAAGCATTTTAATTATGTATAAGGGTATCTTATGTTTTTTATTTTGTAATGAGAAATAAGGATTTTATGGCATCTTAAATGAGTTTTTGCTTAACAGTACAAAAAAACATCCATATAATGTATGTTATTAAAAAATAAAGTTTGCATGTTATACTAAATGTTGTTATTTAACACCACAATGATAATGAATTTTAATTAGAAATTTAGATTGTATGTTATCCTAAATGTTGTTATTTAAAACTACTATGAGAAATAATGATTGGTGTGAATGCAGCCATAGCTCTACAAATCAAGAAAGAAAGATTTGTTTGTTACTTGTGCATGTTGTTCAGTAGAACTTTTGCAAATTGTCACATAATTATCTCTTGAATATTGCATTTTAATGTGAAATCAAGAAATAAAAGTAGTTTTATTACATTTATAACTGTTGTGCAGCATTATAATGTGAATTATTTCAACCAGAAATATTTACATCAGTAGTTGCAATACCAAGGTAGTTGTTAGCCTACCATGATCCATGGCACAAGAATGCTAGCCTACTTACCAGTGCCAATACACCACAAGATTTAAGGTTAGCTTTTGTAACTGTTGTATTAAATGGCCCCCTATTTTGGGGGATGATTTTTAAGATTTTAAAGTTGCCTTATACATGGAAACATAGGGCATCTGATATGCTGTATATTTTTTAAATGTTTTTATAGAAACAAATATTACATGGCTACTTACAGATATAAAATAACTTTGTATCTAAAATTATCATGTTGTATTAAAGATTATTTTCTTTTCTATTTTTAGTGTCCTGTATATGATATGGACCGTAATATCCGTTTCCATGGTCTATATCAAACTATGAGCAAAGAAGCAGCCATTGTTGTCCAGGTAATAAAAAAAAAAAAAAAAAAAAATCATTCATTTTGTATTGTTTTGAAAATAAGGCATTCAAGAATAGTTTTTATTTTTAATTTAATACTTCAGCTAGCTATCTTCAAATGAATATTAAAAATTATAACATGATTTGTGCGTGTATGTGTGTGTGTGTATATATATATATATATATATATATAATTTCCCATGCCAGTTATTTCCTAAAAAGTCCTCCAAAGACAATCCTGCCTCTTATACCTTAAATGTTAGCTAACCAGTGCTAGACTGTGGGTCATTCTGCTTGACTTTGCAAAATGGTGGTGTTCCTTAAGTCTATATAAAAGCGTTCATTTATCTCTCTAGCCTCTTTCACAGCTTTTTAACTCTAGCATTAAGATGTAGTCAATATATAGTTGGAATGTGGCTTGTGTATATTTTTCTTCCTCTCTTGACTTTTGAACTCTTTTCACACATGTCTATCATGTAGGCCAACATAAATTTCACACACACAAAAACTTGTATTCTCTTATAGCTAGTTTAAGAATTTTCTATGTAACTAGTCTTTAAATTTTTTCTTCTTTTATTGTAATTCCTATTTGTCAGTACATACAATTAGTTGTGTATTGTTTTGTGTTACTCATTTTTTACTTGAACTCACATGGAGTCCACTAATATTGTTTGTGGGCTAAATTTTCCAGGATCCTGTAAATATTTGCTATCCAAAATGTTGATTCCCACAACATATTGGTGACTAAATATTTACCCAATCATACTAACAATCCCACAACAAGACTAATAGCTAGACTCTCCTGTTTGACACACTGTTTCTCTGATAACTCTAGATTGAAATATATGAAGAGATGCTGAAAAGTTCTCAGGCTTGAAAAATCAGTATTTAAGTGACCAAATGGCTTATTTTTGTTTCTTTTTTAAGAGTTTGAAAAACATGAAAAGTAATGTCAAGTATGTTGTACTGTGGGATAAATATGTAGAATAGTATGTACTCTAGGTCACACTTCTTAGCCAAGCACTTTCCAGCAACCCCATATCTATGAATACAAATTATTAAATTAAAACTACAAACCAAAATAATATTAAAATATAAAAAATGATATACTGGATGTAACAGCAAAATTGTCCAAATCATGTTATAGCATAATTGTCCAACCCACAAAATGTTTAATATCTAAAAAACACTAAACTAATTGAGTTTCTTTTTTCCAGGTTTTCAGATAAGACATTTAGCCATCTTGATGCCATTTTTCATAAGAATTGCTGAAAAACCCTTTGAGTTATACAGCTAGAAAGAGAACAGGTTAAAATCGTTCTGTGTCAGCCCCACTATCTTCTCAACTGAGCAATGGTGAGAGGAAAAAAATCATTCAGGCCTTCAGTAATGGTACCAAAATTCATACTTTGGCTTCCATCTTCAAAGTCCATTCAAGAACCATCAAGAGAATGGTGAATAATTTTTAAAAAGAGGGAATAGTAGAGAGGAAAACTGGATCAGGTTGCAACAGCAAGAGGGATTATCATTTCAACTTAGTGCTAAAGAGATCATTTAGAAAAGATCCAACTCAATCTACAAGATGTTTGGCATGTGAGGAGTTTCAGCTGTGACAGTCTAAAGAGCAGTGAAAAAGTCTTGAAAATGGAATCCTACGTGAAACCTGTGAGGCACCTTGTTACTCCAGGCTAAAGAGAGTGAAAATCATCTTGAATAAATTGTAAAATGATGCTGGAATAATATATATATATATATATATATATATATATATATATATATATATATAATTTGAACTTTCAATCCTTCATATACTTCTGAACCTTAGCTATGATTAATTAATAATGAACATGTCATTTTCATTTATGATTGATTTCATCACAATTTTTCTGTTAAACTTGGAAAGTAATTATACATTCTTATTGGTCAAAGTAGAGTCCAATAGTGTTATAAAAACCTTGGAGAATTCCAGTAAGATATCTTTAATCATTTCTAAGATATAACAGTTCAAAGCTTAATCTAACAATTGGACAATTTTGCTGTTACACCCGGTATGTCAATGGATGAATTGTTATTATTTTTTTCATAAATATTCTTTGTCAAATTATAGGGATGTTATATAGCTAAAAATACAGTGTATATAAAGTCTGTTCAGAAAAGAGTGAATTACTTAATATTAATGAAAAAATAATCTACCTAGGGCAAGGCACTATATCAAGGAAAAATGGTCACATTAGCATGTGTTTATTGTGGTGGCTGCTGGAAGTAACCAACAGGTATTCTTTGGTATTCATCTGCCAAAATTACAAATGACTTTGTTGAACTTAAGATGAGCACAAGACAGAGTTCCTCAGTTTGCTTTTGAACTCTCTAGAGTGGCAATTGAAACTGTGGTACAATTTACATTATTTCAAAATCTGTTTTCCAAATTTGATAGATTTTAGTTCCAAAATGGAAGATTTTAAACTTTAAAGTGACAGATGTCTTGTTAAAATGTAATGAAAATACAAAGAAATGTTTGAATTTAGTTTTTGTTGTTTTAAATGAGTTTAACACATCAGTCTTATTTGAAAAGAAAAATAAGTATGAGTCATTGAAATAATTACAAACATTACAAAAGTAAAAATAAAAAAAAAGCTACAGGAGTAATATTCAAAATTTAATTTTACCTGAATATTTCAGTATGTTGATATGTGACTTGTCTACTTATGTTCAGGTTGAATGATCAAATTAGGACAGCGTTAATTTATGTTTATAATGTGACAAAGCACCAACAAACAAATAAACAAAAAAGTATCATTTGGTTTTATATAATAAAATTGTTTCTTTTTTAATTAAAATCTTTCTTTTATTTAAATCGTTTTTTTAATTTTTAAATTATTGGTTTTTAATTTATATTTTACACCTTATGAATTAAATTTTTTTTTAACTATTGAATTCTTTTTCTAATCCTTATATTTCTGCTTGCAGAATTCCAGCAAGCTTCTAACAGAAAATGCATTTTATGTAGTTTTGGTATTGATGCCAAACAATATGGAATGTTCTAGTATTGAGGAGGTTATACCAGGTGGTAAAATTAGATCAAAGACCTTAACAATTCTCATCAATAATACCACTCCAGGTAAGAATTTATGTTTGTTCAAATTTAACTGTAGATATTAAAAATGAGTAGAAAAATGTTTACAGTTTAATTTCAGCCATTCTTTCTCTTTCTTGTCCGCCATTAGGTTTCTTACAAATGATATTTTTGCTTTATCAATCAGATCTTCTATTTTGGTAGTGTGCATGTATGTGTATATAGTTGGGTTAACCCCTCCTAATTTTCAAAACTGCTTCTAGGGGATGCTCTCTGGACTATAAATACTCTGCGATAATTTCTCATAGCATCTTCTTACTTTTTCCGCATACTCGTCAACGTGTAAACCTCTTGCAGAGAACATGCTTCCCTTTTGGAAACAGCTGAACAATGCACACACACACACACATACACATTCACCCATTTCACATACCTTGAACCCAAACGGTTTTCACATTCATTTGTTACACACATCATTGTCTTTGTCACTTGTAACCTTTATTGTTAATACATTGTCATTTGTTTGTACATATATATTGGTTCTTATTGTTTCTTTGCATTTCTTTACATGGATTCACATCCCAAGTCTGCCATTTTGTTGTGGTTATTTCAGGAGACAGTTATTCCCAATTTCAAACACTGATATTACTAACACCCAAAACTGGCCCACAACAAAATATATATATATATATATATATATATATATATATATATATATATAATTTCCCATCTTTATAAATTGCCAGTTATAAATATAAACTATTTAAGAGCTGTCAATGGTTGTGCTAGCATGAAGTCATAAGTCATTGTGAGTGAGGGTTTGAGCATGCTGACCTTGTTCAGACTATTGATCACACTCTCTCCCAGGAACTGTAACTAAGGTCCACTTAGCATAATTGCAGTATAAACTACAAGTGGGCTCTTTGAGTGTTGAACAAGCACAAATGTGCCTGAGCTGGCGTCTGCAACAGGGACTGACTAGTTTCCCTAGTAGATTGGCATCCTCAGATACAAGCTGCCAGCCATAAGATATATATTCTATGTATTTAAGCAGCAAATGTTCTTTAAAGCAAATCTATTAAAGACAACAGTGATATTGTGTCGATTAATTTTATTGTTCAATTTTTCTAAATTATGAATAATCCTTGTCGGATAAGTAGGAAATTCCCTCAGATAAAATATAAGAATAAATATTTTCATTATAATTCTTCTGATAAGCTTTCCTCTTTGGTACATAAACTTTACAAATTTAAGCACATTACTAGATTGACAGCATGGTTTCATCTTACAGTTGAAATTGCTAGATGAAATCCTAAGTTCAATGCTAACAGTTTTTTCTCTCACACTTCTTGCTTGTAGAACTCTCTTCCAATATCTTGCTTTCCAGTCAACTTTGACCTTCAAAAATTTAAATGCAATGTCGATCATTATCTTCTGTTTCCTTAATTGTTCTTTTATTGTTTTCTCTGCTTAATAATGGTTTTATTTTTCTCATATGTTCTCTCATACTCAGTACCCTCTTGAATCCTAGTGGCTTTATTGCCTTGCTTGATAAGAAATGATTTGAAAAAAAAATGTAAAATGTGACTGGTGTTTTTTGCATTTTTTCTCCGCTTAATCCCATCATATATATCAGATTGTTTCCATCTATAAAACAATTATTAATCTGAAGAAGTTTTTTCTTGGAACAAAACATGTCACTTAAAACATTTTTGTCATTTATTTAGCCAATATTCAATCTTAATATATATTTACAACCTTGATATACAAATATATTAATCAATGCAATTATTTTTTCTTATTAATCTCTATTTAATTCCATTTGTTATTTTCTTGTTTCAGTTAACAAATACTCTTATGCAATTGTTGCATCTGTTGGTGTTTTCTTTATGGTCTATGTTATTGCTGGAGTGATAATTCTCATATTTTATTTATGGTAAGAATATTTTCTCTTTATGCTGTAAATGCATGACTATTGGGTTAGTATTTTATAATGGCTCCTGACTCAAAGGACTCCAAAACACATAAATATCAGGTACTAAGGGAAATGAAAAGAAAGGTACCAAAATACATTTACCATTTTTGTTAACTGTAACAATGAAAAACAACAATAAAACATGATGTAATGATAGATGAGGGTTGTACTGTAAAAGATTACTACACTTAAGTTAGGGTGGGGTCATAGGCTACTATCTAAGAATATCTTTTGTTTCCCATTGGTGTGAGCCTGGATGTTGGTTATGGCGCATCTTGTTCTAACCATTTCTCAGCTCTGGACTAATTCTCTCACTGTTCCATAGGTACTAATTCATCTCATTTACCTGCTCACTAGGTGATGGGTTCTATCTAAAAACAAAATATGCCAAATACATACAACTACTACATGCCACAATGTAGTTAGTGCCACCAGTTAAGTTTTTATCAGATGATGACCCTTCACTCAGGCATAGCATCATTATCATTATTATCAGTAAGCCAAAGTAACACAGCAGTATATCATAATAAGACCAGAATTTTTTTAGCACAAGATGGGAATGCTGGCTTCATCCAGATACAGTCTCTGCTTGATCTTGCATCATTTTAATATATTTCACCTTTTCTGTTGGTGATGTTTGTGTATGTAAACATAGAACATGACTGTCACTCAGTTTTCCACAAACCAGCCAATGATTCCCCTACATTGCATCACAATTCTTAATGTTGATGTGCACCAAAAACTGGGAAAGGCCCATTGCATGCTTACAAGGAAATGAAAGATGAAAACTTACACCACTTTGAGAAATGAGAACACAAATTGTATGTCTAATATTATGTTTATATATTTTATTCAAGACTTTGCTTTCTTGTCTTGATGGATAAGGGGACACCACTTGGGAAAACTTCTGCTTTATCAGTCTAAAAGCTCAGCTTTTCCTTTTTACCCTCCCCACTCATCTATATGTGGTTGACAATATGAACAGGTTGCATCAAACTATGTGAAGGACAGTTTGTCCATTATCAAGAACTGACCAGAACTGAATTCTCTAATCCCAAGCATGACTGTTAATATAGACCAGCAACCAGATACACTCCATATCCGCTACTTTTGTTGCCACATGGTCTCAAAAGTCCCCATCCACTCATTAATCTTCCATTCCCTCAAAGTGGATGCTACTTAGAAGACCAAACTTTAAAAAGAACCATCTGCTGACTATAAAATAGAAACACTTGATATCAAGATAAAATCATGCTTTCCTTCTTCACGTGGATGTTCCAACCATATTGTCACAGGTAGTGTACCAGATATCAGGAAAGTAGAATTAGGAAGCAGTTCAAGTTCACACTTTGTCTGTTTATTTACTTTTGCACAAGTGCTCTTTGACACCACTTCTCCCTTCAACAATAGGTTAAATAGCAGAGTATATTGTGCTCTCTAGCCAAGGGTTCCAGCCAGTCTAGAAGAAGGTCAATTTCCAAACAGTCCTACTACAACTTCAAAACCATGGTGTAGGCAGCAATTCTACTATCAAAAATCATATCAATTCACAGATAATAAAGAAAAGGAATCTGTGGAGAGTCATGATCATCTATATCCTGAAAGAACATGACATTTTAAAAAAAAAAAGTTCTCTTGGTTATATTATGAGTTTAGCCAGTTATGGTAAAATTGAATTGGCAATAAAACCTTGGCATTTGATATTTCAAACTATTGTCTTTATCTTCATTGTTTGCAGCACAGGACTTTAGCTGATTGTTTTATTTCAACCTTTTCAATTTCTTATCTCAGACATACATATATACATTCATGGCTGGTGCAAAGGTCATGTGCCCTACCCCAAATCTATGATACTGCCCCCCACTCTACTGCACCTCAATTTTCATAGGGTAGTATTCATATAAAATAAAAATTCTATTGTAACCTAATTATGCACAATAATGGATTATATGCAATATAGGTGAACAATTCAACTAGAAAAATTGAAAATAAATACAATGTATCTAAATACAAATTAGAGACATGTCATAATAGATCATTCCATCTTAAATAAATCAATAATGTTGTATAGTAATTTTTAACATCAGCTTGAAATTTTTCAACATTATGGATAAATTATAGTGATTTTTTATAGTGTTTTTTTTTTTAAACTTAACAAGAGCAAAACAAATTCATGAATTTAGACAAAAAGAAAAGACCCCAGAATGTCCTTCTTGATAGTTTTGATGTATGCAAATATAACAACTAGACTGACTACAACATAATAAAGGGCATTATTTCCCCTGCTATTTAACCAAAACTGGAGACAGGGCCAATGCAAAGGTCCTGTGCCCCCCTTCCCTCAAATCTATGATACGTGCCCCCTTTACTACATCTCAATTTTCATAAGGTAGTATTCATATTAAATACAAATTTTATTGTAACCTAATTATGTACAATAATGGATCATATTCAATATAGGTGAAAAATTCAACTAGGAAAAATTGAAAATAAATACAATGTATCTAAATACAAATTAGAAACAGTCATTATATTATAAATAAATCAATAATGTTTTGGAGTAAATTTTGTGATCAACTTGAAATTTTTCTTGTTAAAAAGTTGAATAATTTTAACACATTCAACATTATGGATAAATTATAGTAAATTTTATATAGTGTTTTTCTGAGACTTAGCATATGCAAAACAAATTCACAGATTTGGACAAAAAAAAAGATGCCATAATGACATCAAAATCTGCAAAAAATTTTTCCCCCTTTAATAGTCAGTTGTGCTTAATTTAATTTGTAATGTATATAAATGCAGGTAGAAAAAATTCAAATGTTGGTAAGATAGTGAGGGTCACAAAGCCTTGCCTGGGGCCCTCAATCAGGCTTTTCACTCCCTGGTTGGGAGTTTCGGGAATAGTACACACCAAACATGTATATATTAGATATGTGCATGCAAAATCACTTGCAGATAGTGTGTGATGGACAGAGAATCAGACCTTTTATAATCTAGATTACTAACTTGAAAAAAAATAGAGACTGAAAAAAACATTTTTTTATTTTTATTTCAGTGACAAAAATGAAGGCTTTTTAAGTTTAAGTGAACAAGAACGAGGTAAGTTTTATCTAATGTATTTTCTAGCAAAAGCTTTTTACCCTTGCATAATAGCAGTAAATATCAGATTGTTCAACATTAGATTGGTAATTTATTTCACTACTTGAGACTAGAATTTTTTTTTTTTTTTTTTTAAATCTTTTTGCTCCTGTGATTGAAAGGAAAGGATTTGTGTGCATGTGTGTAAGTCATATCGCTAAAATTTTCATCATCCACTCCCAAAATCCAAATGCTTAAGAAAAATAAACTGAAAAAGGTTTTCATAGAAAAAAATTCTTCAGTCAGAATATTTCTTTACAGTCTCTATACATTTGTTCCACCTTGACAATGTGTCATCAGTTCCATTCATAAAGAATTCAAGCAACTGATAAATTTATTTGCCAATTTGATCAGGATTGGAGAAGTTCTTGCCTGTAAGAAAATGGTTAACATGTGTCATAAAAGGGTCATCTCTAAGACTGGGTATGTATGACAAGACAGCATACAATAAAATCTCTACCTTCAATAATTTCAACTTGAGTATTATAATTTTTACAAAATAAAAGCAGGCATTATCATGTAAGAAAATTACGCACATTCTATTTACTAAAATAGGTATTGTCTGTTTGAATTTTGAATGTACTGTTCTAAGATGCTATGTATGTTTATGTGTATGAATTGTTTAGCTATTTTGAAGGAAGCTATGATGTATCAAATTAATCCAGCATAGTTTCAAATGATGTTTCTGCTTCTCATCCATATCCAGCCACTATGTAGATTTATGTTATATAAAATCCTTTTTTTTCATTTCCCTAATATTTTTCATCATAAGGAACATGATGAATCAATTTCAAACTTTTGAACATGATTAATGCTAAGCATCAAATATCTCATTTATTTTTTTCTTCCTTATTCATTTCAGATGAAACAATTATCAAGATTGTTTTTTGTCAAGTACTTTTAAATTCTATGAAATACTTTTAGTCAATACAAGATTTGCTGCATTTTACCTGGCTGGATCTTTGTCCACCATAACCTGCAAATCTTCATTCTTTCTTCTTAATTCCTAAACTGAAATCACTTCTATCAATTTTTGATTGCATCATCATCACTAGTAGTAGTAACAGCAGCAGTATTAGTATTATTAGTATTAGTAGTAGCAGCTGTATTATTATTAGTAGTAGTAGCATCAGTATTATTATTATACAGGACTTGTATGCCTCACAACTTATTGCCCAGTTTGAACTCAAACAAGTACAAAATAGAAAAACTCAAGTATTAAAGAGCTTTCTAAATTAGCCAAGAAAATGTATAAAAAATTAATATGAAAATGAAATGTTTACCAACTAAACAGCAAATAATACAAGGCTGGATCAGTAAGTTTGTAACCTGATAAAGTTATTGCTTAAAATTTGATAAATATAATGTTGAATTGATATGATTAATGGAGAAGTGTTGAGTTATATGCATTAACAAGAAAGGAGATTAAAAGACTAAATATTTGTTGTGAAAAATAAATGCTTTTTTTTTTCCTTATTAAACTGCAGGCTTTGATGTAGTAGTGTCAATAAGATCATAAAAGATATTTCAAAAAGAATGTTTAAAACTAGAAATAAAAAAATCAGTAATTCCATGTTAATGTAATGATTTTCATTGATGCTTCTTGGCACTACTAAAAACAAATCTTTTACTTTTAATATCATAAATTTTATATAAGTGTCAACTTTTTTTTAAAGAAATTACTTTCTATTAATTAAAACTGAAATAAATGAAGATGTATGTCATTTATTGAATGATTCAATTTATTCAGTTGTATCTTTTGATAAGGATGTGTGTTTGGTGTAACATTATTAGCATGGAAAGTTCAAATTCTGTTTCAGTCTACTCAGGTACTTTTGCACTATGCCCCTGTGAAAGGCAAAAATTCATCTTTTCTCTTCCAAGCTAAAAGTTAAATAGCAACGTAGACTGGACTCTCTAGCCTTTAGTAGCAGCCAGTTTAGAAGAAAGATTACTTTGAATTCAAAACAATGGAGAAAACATGTGAAACCACTTAATTATCTTCCCTCAGACATCATGGCAATTCACAGATAATAAAAGAAAAGGAATCTGTAGAGTGCTATGATCACCTGCATTCTGAAGGGATATGGTATTTAAAATAATTCATAAGTATGTTTGAAAATTGGCATCAATTCATAAGGAAATTTCAAAATTGGTATTAAAATATATATATATATATATATATATATATATATATATACATATACACACACACACACATCTCATTGTTCATTTGAAAATAGATTAACTTAAATATCAAGACTTTGAATAGAAGTTAAAATTGAAATTAATTAATGCTTTCTATCTTAATCTGAGGAATATATGGATCCATACCAATAGCAAGCCCATTTACAATGATCTGTTCAAGAAAATACTCTACTTCATTTTTTTTAATCATTTTACCCCAAGCAAGGCAATAAAGCCACTAAGATGCAAAAGGTTACTGAGTGTTAGAGAATATGAGAAAAAGTACTATTAAGGAGAGAGAACAATAAAAGAACAAAAATTAAGAAGACAGTACATAATGATTGACATTTCATTTAAATTTTTGAATATCAAAGTTGACTGGGAAGCAAGAAGCTGGAAGAGTTCCACAAGCGAGAAGTGCAATAGAAGAAACTGTTAGCATAGAACTTACGGTTACATCTAGCCATTTCAACTTTAAAATGATGAGAACTTGCCACCAATCTCATACTGTACTTAAATTCATAAAGTATAGGTACCATTGAGGAAAGAATAATTACCATGAAAAGTATTTATAGAACTGCTATACTTTATCTTTACAAAAGCTAGCACAGATCAAAAATCGAGCAATGCTGCCATATCTGGGCTGGAGCTGCACAATCATCAGCACTATCATCATGACAGAGTTCAGAATGGTTTACATGACCTTGAGGAAGATGACTTATTTTCCACTCTACAGGCCCTTTCCAACAGGTACAATGTTACAAGCCTATCACTACTTACATGGCAAATGTTAAGTTGATCTCCATCTTTTACAGTCACCAGTTCAGACCTTTACAGCCAAGACCCACCTTGCTACATCCACAGTGTTAAATCACCCTCAGCCTCTACATATTTCTTTAGTAAGAGGTACATTCCACTTTTAAAGCTTCTTCCCAAGAAATGCAACTTTGTGGAACAGTCTCCCACATGGATGCTTCCCCAACACTACAATCTTAACCTCTTCAAGTCTAGGGTCAATCATTATCTATCTACGATATATTCTCTTTCTATTTCCTCCTCTTACATTCATATCACACACCTCGTTCAGTAACCCTCTACCTTGAGTGGCTCTTGGGCTTTGTATTGGATGAACTTTAGTAAAAAAATAAAAAATAAAATGTTGAATACAAACTACTCTCACTATTACTGTGATGTCACTTCCTACCTCTTCTGTTTAATTCAGGGCCATGTTAGCATTTGAGTGTCATCAAATTGATGTTGTGAGTGACACATAATGAAAAACATCTTATGATTCAAGTATCCACTTTACACATGAAATTTTCATTTTCATTTTTAATGATAAATTATAGGATCAAGGTATTAGCAATTTTGAATACATTGTAATATTAAAAGTTGCTCATTAAAATACTGACTCATGACTAAAAATACTATTATCACCATATGTAAATATTTATGTCTATTTCTTTTAAAAATATCCTTCATGTGATTTTAGACTTACTAATGATACTGATTTGTATGTTTTTGAGTATCAATAAAATTATGATGCATTTTCACTATTTTGACTTGAAGTATATAAAATTAAAATAATCTAGTGGAATCCTTATTTTAATGTCCTTGGTTTAGTTTCTTTGTTCAAGTTAAAAATTTTGTAGGCCATCTAAAAAAGCATTTTTAAATATCCATAACATGTAAACTATTTAGAACAAAAGTAAACTAAAGCAAAACATAGTCCATTTGTATTGAAAATTTTAGGGGTACCAACTTTCAGCTTCATATTTTCTTAAGTATCAAATTTATAAGGTATCAAAATCAACAAGACCATGATTTCAACATGACAAGTTCTAGAAAAATGTTTTAACTCTAGACAGAAGTTTATTCAGAAAATTAAACTTGATCTTCAAAATGTAAAAATATGTGGTAAAAATATAAAAATTCTTAAATTGTTTAACAGCTGATGTCATGAAAATAGTCAATGTTAAAAATTGAGCAATTTTCAAACAGTAATCCTTATATTTCTATAAGTGGGATGAATATACTTCTGCAGAGGAATAATCTATTAGGTTATATATAAATTATAGGAAAACTAATTTAGATACTGTATGTGATAGACTTGATAAATTGAGCAGCATCTTTTTGCATTTTGGCCATTTTCAGTTCCTTTTAAAAATAAAAGTATATTACACACACCTAAACTGTTTATATTTTTTTAATCTACAGTAAACATTAACTATTTTCACCAAATAAAAGAATATTGTTGGAAACCTTATTTAGCAAAATTTCAAGATTCTCTGATTTTAAAATTATTAAAGATACAGATCTAATATTTGGGATTTATCTATAATTTTGATCAAGTAACGCATGGGAATTTTCCCAAATTTTTTTGAGAGGGTCACCTGTGGCTGTTAGTTGATTTGAGATAGAATGACCCTTGTTTATTACTTTGAGCAATGTTCTGAAGGTGAGTTATATGGTTAACTACTTGTTTCTGTGTATGCCTGTCTGTGAGGACTACTTAATCCCCGTTGCAAATCGACTTGGGCACTTTTAGTATTTGGATTTAGTACTTTTTTAACACCCACAATACTCATCTTATCACTTTCAACAAGGCCAGTACACTCAAGTACTCATGCATAATGACTTACGACTTCATTCTAGCACAACTATCAGAGGCTTCTCATCTTGAATGTCTATTGAGCCTAAAGTTCACTCTCAATCACAAATGGATTCCATATATTTGTGTTGTTGCCAAAGATGCTAGAAGAATGGTTGGTTCCTTGAATCACTCCAGAAAATACGAAACTCCTGCTTCCTTGCTCTATCTTTAAAAGAGTTAGATCAGTCCATGGTATTGCTGCCATATCTGGACTGGAGTTGCCCAGTTCTCACTGTCTCAGCTTGGCAGAGTCCAAAAACACTTAGGTAGCCTTGTGGGTGATGAATTATCCTCCATCCTGCAACTCTTATCCCACAGAGGAAATATCACTATCATCTTGCTAATCTATTGCTATTACTATGGCAGATATCCAGACAGTTTACATTTCTTAGTTCAACCAACTCAGACCTTTGCAGCTAATACCTGCCATGCCATGTCCATGGTGTCAAATCATCCCCAGAATTGTTACTTTGTGGAACAGATACCTGAGAGAATACTTCCTTGACAACTATAGGTTTATGGCTATATCACCAAAGTTAAGTAATGTCAAGCCTGGTCAGTACCTTGATAGGTGATAACTTGGGAATATCAGGTTCTGTAAGCTTGGATATGCTGATGGGGTAATGGCTTGGAATTGTTAATCAGAGAGCCAAGTTCCAATTCCCATTGGGTTTGTTATATTCACTTATGCAAAAATACCCTTGGGAAAGGTATGAATCCACATCTTCTCCAGTTAAGTAAAACTTGTATCACTAAACTATTATTATCTCAAAAAAAAAATTCTTACAATCTAAAAGTATTTTGGGGCTTTAAATAAATTGTAAAGAGTTGATAAAGCTGTAGAAAACTTAAAAATCAATCAATCCTGACAATTAAAAGTTGGCTATCATCAACCAATAAATATCCTACATGTCCTCATATTGTGCAATATTTTCTCCCTCTTTCCCCCTCCCTTACAATTCCAATCATTAACTCTCTATCATGAATGAACATTGGGCCTTGTATTGGGTGAGCTAACAATATAGAAAGTCTGTATGAAAAATGTAAAAAAATAATGTTCTTTTATGACAGGTATACAGACAAAAACTTGTCTTTCTACAGAATATAACTGTTGTTATTTTGATGATTATTATCTATACCATTGTTTTTTCTCAATAATTTTTTCTTTTTTAACACAATGAAAATGGAAGCAATAATCCCAAAATACATAGAACAATGAAAATGCTTCACCCAGTGGCAGATTGGTCAGTGTCAGCTTAATAAAAAGGAATAAGAAATAAAAAAAAAAAAAACAGGACACCAAATAAGCAGTGCATGAAAAAGAACAAAGTAGGGAGGGTAGTGGAAGGATGGAGAATGGGTGGTTCTGGGTCAGGCATAACTAAGGAAATTCCATATTTTCACCAAGAGTGTTTAAATTTGAAGATAGAGTTACAGTTTGTGATTTGAGATGGTTGGTAACTTCAAAGAATATCAAACAGTAGTCTTGATTCATTTGGTACATTGGTCTGGCTCGCAGAAAGTCGAGAAGGGGCTCATGAATCTCTGAAGGGTTCTTAAAAAATAGATAAATAAATCTCCTACTTCTTTCCTGAGTTTTATATTCTAACTTAATAAAATATAATTGTTTTTAAAATGAGCAATACCAGATAAAAATGCAATAAAGAAACAAACAAACAAACAATCACTCAGTATATGAAGGAATAAACCAGTGTTAAACAGATGTGAAAAAGAGCGGAGGTCTGTGGTGGCTGATTCATTCATTTCGGACATAGGTAGAAATTCCATTTTCAGCAAGAGTGTGTGAATTTAAAGATAAAGTTACTGTTTGTGACTTGAGATGGTTGACAACTTGAAAAAATATCAAGCAGTACATACAATTGTGAGGTCACTGAAAAGTTGTGGGTGGGGGTCCCCCTTTGTTTTCTGGCAACCAATATTTTTAGACCCAGTCTGCTACTGGTTTTACTTCAGGACATTGCAAAACAAAATGAAATCACTTGTGTTTAATTGCTATCTTTTTTTTATTTCTCTGCTTAACATGCTTATTAACCTTTTTTTTTTTTTCTTTTAACTTTGTTTACCTTTCTACCTAACTGTGCATACTACTTTTACATGTTCTTTTTTTACACCCTCCTATTTCCTATCCCAGAGAAAATTTTATGGGGAACTCAAAGGCTTGTGCATTCAGAGTCTGATTTGGATGAAAGAATTGGTAAATATGAGTTTCTGGCCACTTTCTTTTCATATGTGGCACTCACTAATCCTTCTAGTTGCATGATAGTTTGGCACGTCTGTAGAATTGTTTCTAATTTATATTTGTGTGTGATCCCTTGTGTTACTTTCTTATTTTGATTCACAAAGTTCTGCTTCAAATCTGAAGGCTTTCTTTTTTTTTAATCTTTTTTTAGGACATATAAAAATATACTAAGAACATATTTAAAAAAAAACAATAGTTAATGTGAAATACTCAATCACTGAAGAATTAAAATATTTCTGATAATTTATTTAGATTATTAACTTTCTTATTAGTTTGACATCCAAAGACACATTGGGATTGCAAAAGATGGTTTCCAAAAGCTAAGCAAAGTATTAAGACGCAGAAAAATTTTCTTAGAAACAAAGAAAAGAGTACTGAACTGTTACGTAATATCAATCCTCCTATATGGCAGGGAATGCAAGACAATCTCCACACATATGAAGAGGAGGCTTGAGGTGAGAGAAATGTGGTTCTTCAGGAGGATGCTGAGGATACTATGAACCAAATATGTGAGCAACAACAAAGTTTTAGAGAAAATAGAAACAAAAAGGTAACTTAACATCAGGAACAGACCATTGAAATTTGTGGAGCACATAATGAGGAAAGAAGGATTGGAAAATCTGATACTCAGAGGACAGATTGAATGCAAGAGGGACAGAGGAAATCAGTGCATAATCTACTTAGTGAGCTTGAGTAAATGGATGGCAGAACATGGTTTAGGAGAAATAACAAAAAGAGAAAATTTATTAAGAGCTACAACAGACAGGAAATTGTGGAGAGCCATGATTGCATACATTTTGAAGGGACATGGCATATAGAAGAGTAGTTTAGTCAATAAAAGATGAACAGAAATTAAAAAATTATATTAATTGCGGTCTCTATACCTACATGGAAATGCCACATGAGCTGTAAGCTTGGATATGTAGGGGGTGTAATGGATAATGGTTCAGAATTGTTAATTGGAGAGCTGAGTTCCAATTTCTGCTGGGTTTGTTATTTTCACTTACATGCAAATACCCTTGAGAAAGGTATGAATTCATCTCTTCTCCCCAGCTATGCGTTAATTAGTAAAATTTGTATTCATTAAGCCATTATTATTCAAAAAATTCTTACAATCTAAAAAGAAAAAAAATTCTAGCTTTAAATATTCTGTAAAAGGATAAGCCATAGAAAACAAATCGATAAAAAATAATTGCATATTTGAGAAGAAACATATTAATATTCATTGAAATTGTATATTATAACTGATTAAATCATATAAAATACTACTGAAAATAATCACAAAATGTCACAGTAAGGATTTTATTGTTTAAAGGGCATTTATACTTAGAATCAGAAAGAGACAATTGAAATTTGGAGGACACATAATGAGAAAAAAGAGCTTGTAAAATTTAACACTCAAAGGACATGTTGAAGGCAAGAGAGATAGCGGAAAACAATGAGTAACCTACCTAACACACTTGTGTAAATGAATGGGAAAATAGGGAATGGAAGGGATAGTAAAAAGGCAAATATATAAAGGATAAGAAGTCACCAGAGCCATGATTGCCACATCCTGAAGGAACACATCACATAACAGAAGAAATCATTGCAAATGTTATTTTACTAAATGCATAAATTCTGTACATATCCTAATTTATTTAATGTTATCTTTTTTTTTATTTTAAATGTTTTTATATGTTTTTTTTTAAATTACTTCTGAAATGGTAAGAAATGTCCTCTTTTATTTCAGTTTGTTATGACTTTTATTAAAACTGTTTGATTGTTGCTTTTTACACATACTTCTCTGCTCCTGTGAAATGTGTCATTGTTGTATTACTGTTAATATTTTGTGTTGATTCTATTGTATTCACATAAAGATCAGAAAGGTTATAGTGGTTGATTACATCTGGAAGTTAATTTGGACTTTTAATACAATATAAGAAATGACTGACTTTACATAAATTCAAATATGTGATAGATCAGAATTAATTTCATGTTTTCTTTTCTTCATTTTTGCTAGTATTTTTTCATATTATTTTGATTAACCTTAATTTAGCACAACTTTGCCTTTTTTGATGGACTTTAGCAATCACATTATAATATGGACATATTTTTTTTGTTTTTAAAATGGCAATTGTTTCTTTGCTAATGATACTACACTGGATTTTAATTATCACTGGATTTTCAGACTTTCTATTCATTGCATTGTAAAATGAATTTATTGATTCTCTATTATGTGTTGAGCTGTTGTTAGATTTACTTCATTTCAGAAAGAAGTGCTTTATTGAAAATATTTTCCTATTTATCTATTTATCATTTTATTCAGATATTGTTGATTTTTATAATACTATAATAATGTTGATTTTTTATAACACTTTAATAATGTTGATTTTTTTTTATAACACTATTTCATAATAATATTGCTGATACTTATAGGTTTTAGGCTGATTGCTAGATGAATAAGCCTTTTTTTAAGTTTAACCAATTACTTTGATTATTGGGATGAAGAACTGAGTTATACCTTGCATCATTTGGCTCTTATTCCAAAATATGGTATCATATCTTCAATCATTGTTTATTTATGATTATTAACCCTTTCCATACTGAATTTATTTTAAAATTTTACCAGTTTTAAGATAATTCAAATTTAAATTCACCTTGTGAGCTGACAATACAAGTTAACCCCTTTATAACATACATCTTCTGATAGGAATATATGCAGGCCTATTGGCATAGGCAGTTTTATTGATGGTTTTAGTCATTTTTATTGAAACAATAGACAATAAAATTTGATTAGCTATTGAAGAAAAGTAAAAAAATACATCACTAATTTTGAAGCATACTGCATAGAAACCTATGCTGCTTAGAGTGATTTAGTAGTATACCCCTTTATGGTCAATTGGTATTATTAGATTTAGTTATAAAAACATGTTTGGTGAACCAGATCCATCTGGAAACAGTTGATGCTTGTTTTTACTTACCTAACCACAGTATGCCTAACACTTTCCGAATTACACTTATCTTTCATAAATGACTTTTCATGAATCTCTTAATGGTTCTATTGAGCTAGAAAAAAACACTTTTCTATTCAGTGTCAAAAAGTAAATACAAATACTAAAATTCTATTATTTACATGTGGACTGTTATCTTCATATTTGTTGTTGTTATCACACCTTTTCAGCCGTTATGCTCTCCAACCATTATCAGGTATATGTCCATCTATGTAACCTACAATTTTGAACTGAACTCTTTATTTAATCTATGGGGATAAATTGTTCTCATTTCCCTGCATAAGTCTTGGGATATATTATATAGTTCTTGTTTTTTACTGCTCACTTATTGCTCTCTCTCTCTCTCTCTCTCTCTCTACTGCATTCAAGTGCACATTGCCTGGCCCAGGGATTGAACTCACAATATCACCAAATTCACAAACCAACACTAAACTATTCTGTAGTGAGCTCACAAGCTGACTCTACCCCCATCCCCTGTAGATTAAATAAAGGGTTCAGTTTGAAATTTCCAGTAGATTATTGACATACACCTGATAAAAGTCAGTGGGCACAATAGCTGAAATGTGATAACAACAATAAAAATGAACACATTAGTTTTCATATAAATAATGATAGTTCCTCATCCCAGAATTTCAGACAAAAATTACCAAAATTCCAACATTAATTAATATACTTGCCACAATAAGAATTTTACCATGGATAATGTGTATTTTAAAAGTCTAAATTATAGTATTAAAAAGAACAGTAAGTTATAAAAGAAGGAATATTTTATATAAGAAATGTTGTTTACTGATGTTCTTGAAATTTAAAGATGATGGTCATTTTTTCCATTAAGCAGTTGTGATTAAAGCAGTAAGCTGTTTAAAAAGCATAAATTATAGGATTGTTTCTACAATATATATATTTTTTAGGGTTATCTATAATTTGCAAAGATGCTTTATAGGATTTGCTGGTTATGTTCATAATAATACTAAAACTAAAAGCTTTTCAGGTGAAATGCATCAAATGTGAACAAATCCATAATCATGTTTTTTTTTTTCTTTTTTTTTTCTTTTTTCTTTTTTTCTTTTTTCTTTTTTTCTTTTTTCTTTCTTTTCTTTTTTTTCTTTTATCTTTTTTTTCTTTTTTAACTCAAAGTATTTTTGAATATCTCTTGCCTGCTGGTGTTTAGCTTTTGTGATATGTATTTTATTTTCAACTTGTGCAGAGATGTTTAAATGAATTTTCTATTTGATTTTCATATGATACGGATTACTCTCCTTTGCCAAAAATTTTGAAAAACTAAATGATGAATTTTAAATGTTAGCTAAGAGAAAATAATTGAAATCATTACTTATATATATATATAGAATATTACAACCATATTTGATGGCATATTAACCTCTTCTCTATTTCAGTAAGCAGTATTAGTGTATAATATTTAGTGTATCTATGGATAAACATTCTATATGTCTTCTATCTGCCATGTCCATTCAGGATGTTGATGATCACAGCTCTCCACAATTTCCTGTCCTTTTGTAGCTCTTAATAACTTTTGTCCTTTGTAGCTCTTAATAACTTTTTGCTGTCTCTCACAAACCATTCTCTGCCATCCATTCACTTAAGCTTACCAGGTAGGTTCTGTGTTACTTTCCTCTGGCCCTCTTACTTTCAACTGTCCTGTGAGTATCAAGTTTTCCGATCCCTTTTTTCATTATGTACCACAGAAATTTCAACTGTCTCTTCATGATATCAAGTATTTGTTGCCATCATGTTCAATCCATGGTATTCTCAGCATCAGTCTATCGAGCCACATTTCTGTTGCTTCAAGTCTCTTCTTCAACTATGAAGAGATTGTCCAGCATGAGAGGACTAATACAACATAACAGTTCAGTGCTCTTTTCTTTGTTTCTCACAATATTTTTCTCTTTTTTAATACTTTACTTAGATTTTGGAAGGTATCTTTTGCTATCCAAGTGTGCCTTTGGATTTCCATGTCACACTTTCTGTTCTCTGTTAATACTCTTATCAGATATCTAAATTGTTGCACCTGTTTTGTTTTTGGTATCTCCAATCTGTAATTTGCATGTTGAGTCCTTCCTTCTCACTTTCCTTCACCACCTTCTTTAGGAACTCTTGTTGTTTCTTTCCTGTATTTGCTATCAACACCATGTCATTTGCATATCTTATTTTGTTAAGTTTGTGGCCACCAATAATGAATCTTGGTAGGACTTCTAATTCTCTTAAAATAGCCTATTCCAAAAACAAAAAACAAAGAACTAAATCATTTTATTAAATAGTCCATGTTTAGGGAATATTTCATATCAGTTCATACTCATCAGACTTATTCACCTTTGTGTTACTTACTGGTTTCTATGCTTTTTTACTACACTAGGGTATGTGTCTCTTGGAAAATTCAGTATGGAGAGTTGGAGCTCTAAACCTAATGTCTGTACTGAAGTTGTGGAATTTTTATGAGTGATATATTGACCAAATCAAACATTCCCACTTCAGAAGAAAACCTACCCAAGAACTGTGTTTATTCCATCCCATGCAATTGTGGCAAGGAATACAAGGAGACCAACTGTCTCCTAAAAGTAATAGTGAAGGAACACTGAAAGATTGCAATCCAGGGAGAAATATGGAAGTCGGGTATTGCTGATCATATATTTAGTGAAAAGATTGGTCATCAACTCTATTGAATAAAGTCAAGATAATAAAGAACAACACTAAAAAGTCAGCACATACATTTGGCACTGAAAATTTCCTCAGTAGACCTAGTATTATGGGGTCCACCCTTTTCTGATATAAATGGACTCGTCCTGCTGCCATAAAATAGCCACAGTCAGTCAGTCAGAGAGTCTGATAGTAGAGGAACAGGGTAGAGAAAGAGAGTGGAAAGTACATAGACACTGTGATTGAGTTGACGGTAGAAGTCAGTTACAAGGACGCCCAACTCTAAAGAAGTTTATTTCGAGACTGTATATAGCGATCTATTGATTAATACTAATCGGCGTTCCTGGATTTTACTAACAGCATTACCTTTTGTATTTTGTGTAAATACATTTACTTTCTTAGCTTAAATACTTGCGTTTGTCATTTATTGGAGACCGATTTTTCATGCGGAATCCACAACACCTAGCATAGAGAGCTACTAATTGAGAAAGAACACTAAAAACAACTAAGTAAATAAAATAATTCCACCACCTGAGTTAAGAAACTTAGTACAAAAATTTAAATATCTTGGAAGTATTTTAACAGAGGATGGAATATGTGACACTGAAATCTGAAGTCACATTGAGAGAGGCAAAGATGTATTCCAAAAGCTAAGCAGAGTATTAAGAAACAGAAAAATTTTGTTAGAAACAAAGAAAAGAGTATTGAACTGTTATGTGATAGCAGTCCTCTTATATGGCAGTGAATGCTGGACAATCTCAAAGATGAAGAAGTGACTTGAAGTAACAGAAACATGGTTCTACAGAAGAATACTGAGGATACCATGGATCGAAAATGTGAACAATAACTTTTTAGAGAAAATGGACACAAAAAGGAAACTTATAATTAACATCAGGAAGAGAGTTGAAATGTGTGGGTTACATAATGAGGAAAGAGGGCTTGGAGAATGTGATACTCACAAGACAGACTGAAGGTAAGTGGGACAGAAGAAAGCAATCCATAACCTACTTAGTGAGCTTGAGTAAATGGATGTCAGAACAAGGTTTAGGAGAAATAACAAAAAGAGAAAATTTATTAAGAGTTATAAAGGATAGAAAATTGTGGAGAGCCATAATTGTCTGCATCCTGAAGGGAGACAACACACAGAAGTACAGCTTAACTACTTGAATACATACATTAAATTTAAGGTTATAGAATTTCACCAATACATTGGCGTAGTCGATTAATAAAATTAATATCTATCTTAATTTGATCATCCTTTAATCTAATGCCTTCTCAGAAGTCGAGAAAATGATGGAAAAATACCATAGAAACTTTCAAAATAAGGAGTTATCATTATAAATGTATCATTAGAACTGTGTGTATTCCATCCTATGCAGTTGTGGCAAGAAAAACAAAGAGACCATCTGCCTTCTAAAAGTAAGAGTAAAAGAACATTGAAAAGATGTTTTCCAGAAAGATACTGTAAAATCAAGCATGGCTGATCATATATGGAGGGAAAAGGGTTAGTCATCAACCCCTGTTCAATAAAGTCAAGATAATAGACAAAGAACAACACTGGAGGATAAGATGTTGGAAATAATCAGCATACATTTTTGGCACTGACAACCTCCTACACTGAGCATAGAGATGAATACCATCTGAAAACCACTGGTTAATAAAGAAAGGACATTAAAAAAAATTCTACTGAGAGTGCTGATATTAGGTTTAAGGCTTCAAATGTACACCACTGGATTTTCTTAATGACATATGGTCTAGTGGATAAAATGTATCTAGTTCCCTAGCAGTTATGACTTCAATCCCAAGGTGGGGTAGTGCTGAAAAGTCACATACTTTCGTCCAGTGGAAAAAAAACTGACTAGTTACACAGTGGTGATTAAGACTGGTGACTGATATGAAATATTTCCTAAGTATAGAAAGCAGATTCTACAGAAGGATACTGAGAATACTATAGCCTGAACATGGGAGTATTAATGAACTTTTAGAGAAAATGGAAGCAAAATGATACTTAGAATCAGAAAGAGAATTAAAATTGTTAGGCATATCATGAAGAAAGTGGGCTTGAAAAATTTAACACTCATTGGATATGTTGATGGCAAGAGGAACAGAGGAAAGCAGTGAATAACCTACCTAGCAGGCATGTTTAAATGGTTGGCAGAACAGGGATTAGGAGAGATAACAAAAAGACATATTGGTAAGAGCTACAAAGGATAAAAAGTTGTGGAGGACCATGATTACCCATGTCCTGAAGGGAGATGGCACATAGAAGATGGAAAACAGAATGAGAACAATTTACCAAATTCCAAGGAAGTTACTAAGTATGATGACAGACACTTGAAGAAGGCTGGAGAGTGCAGCAACATACATGCCAGTCTGAATAGCAAGACAATCAAGAATATGATTTATAAATTTCTATATATCAGAACACAATGTTAGGTAAATTAAGGAAAAAGTTGAAAAAAAATCTATGTAACATGCTTCATCCTCTAAAAGGACTTCATTGAACTTATTGACTTATTGATGGAATCATATATATGTGGAGAGTGGGAGAAAAAGATCTACATGTAAACACCAGTTATAATTATGCATCAAAAAGAAATACAGATGTATTAATACTAGACTTTAAATTTTTTAATTTTACATCAGCCCTATCCCTTATATACAGGGTGTTATGGGTAAATTGTCGCCATTTTATATTTTTAATTTTGAGTATGCACATTGTTTGTTTTTGATTTTGTTAACTGTACAGTATAGTAGGGTCTGTTGGGCACCATCTGAGAGAAAAAGAACATCATAACACAATTCACTCCACCAGAAATTTAGAAACAGCATGCTGTACTGCTTGGCATTTGCACCAGAAGCTCTAGTATGAACATTTCAGAGTGTTTCGGTGGCAATCTGAGGATAGTTAAAAGGATTCAGAAAGTGTTTGATGCATCTGATAGTGATTCTGAAGGTATGGCAGCTTAGAAAACTCATTCTAATTATTTTAATAGGAAAAAACTCCTGATTTGTGGGTGAGGGCCTCAGACTCTTGAGGAGGTAGTGCAGCCCTGGGTCAATAGGGTGGCTGCTGGAAGACCCTATGTCTTGGCAACAGGACTCTGCACCATGTCCCACAAGCAGGAGAACCCAGTCATGGCTGTCAGACAATTTATGACCACATCACTCCTTACATCTGGCTATTTAACTCCCCAGACCACAACCCTCTTGATTATTATGTGTAGGGTGCAGTTGAGCAAGATACCAGCAAAACTCTTTGTAACACTAAAGATGAACTGAAGGCAAGTATTATGGCAGCATTCACCAACTCAGACAAGGAGACTGTCCAGAAGAGTTGCAGGAGATCCTGAAATCATCTAGAGGCAATGGTTGAATCCAGTGGCGATTTTATTGGATAAATTTACTCTTTAGTATTTCAAGATATTTTTGTGTATTTTTGGTAAATATATCTGTTAAAATGAGATTTCAGTGTTATTTTCATTTTTGCATAATTTAGAAAACAACTTATCCACTGCAGCCTGTATAATTCCATCAATAAAAACATTAGTTTGATGAAGTCCTTTTAGAGGATGAAACACATTACATAGAATTCATTACACTTTGTCATTTAATTACCTAAAATAGTATTGATTGATAGATTTAGTTTTGTATGGCTTATCAACACTTTATGGTTTATTTATGCCAAAACATATTTTAGATTGTAAGAAAAATTCATTGCATATAAGACCCAGGTATATTTTTTAACCTTTTGAAAGAGTGGGTCTTGTATGCCAACAAGATATGGTATTTTGTATTTTTTTTTGTATTAGAAACTAAATAAGTTTTTATGGCAAGGAAAGTCTTTAAAATGATATGTACATTAAAAATGTTTTTCTGATGTTTTTATGCATAAAGTATTCAGCATTGCCTGGTACTTTACAATCATATTTCTGTCTCTTAAGGGACTGTAATTATGATGACAGTATTTTGTATATATCTGTATAATCATCTATTGTTAAAATAATCTTGTAGGTATACAGCCAGCTGAAGGTGGACAGCATTCCTATGGAACTATCAACAGAGATTCTCATAGTAAGTGGATTTAAATAAACATCTTTAATGTCTCCTTCCTCTTTCTCCTCAATTCTTTCTTTCTTTCTCATTCCAGGGATCTCTCTCCTCTTGCTTTTGCCTTTACTGTCATTTTATGCTTTTCTTTCATTCTACAAGTTTTAACATAGCTTTTGACTAAATTATTATTTAACTTGGTTCTCAAGTATTCTTTTCTCACAGTTGAGTTGGCTAGATGTAACCATAAATTCTATGCTAATAGTTTTTCTCATGCTTCTCACTTGTAGAACTTCCTTCCAGCCCCATGCTTTCCAGCCAACTTCAATCTTCAAAAATTTAAATACAATATCAATCGCTATCTGCTGTCCTCCTGATTACTCCTCTGTTGGTCTCACTCCTTAGTGATATTTGTGTTTCTAATTCTTCCATACCCAGTAGCCTCTTGTGTTTTAGTGGCTTTATTGCATTGCATGGGGTAAACTCCATTTAAAAAAAAAATTAACTAGACTATATTGCATTGTGATGTTTTGAATAAATATGATTCTCTTTCTAATGAGACAACTGAAAACAACATATTCTGTGGTGGCTTACAGCTATATCATTTTGAATCACTGGAGTTAACAAATGTTGAGCCTGGTCAGTACCTAGGTGGGTGATCACTTTAGAATACCAAGTGTTGTAAGCTTTCATTGCACATGAAAGCTTACAACACTTGTTATTCTCAAGTGATCACCCACCTAATGTGGTGTAATCAATGATGGCCCAAAATGATAAATTTGAGAAAAATGGGTTTCAGTAGCTTCCAATCCTCACTTATTCATGTTGGAAAAATATGATTCTATTTTTAATGAGATAATTGAAAACCACACATTCTGTGGCTTGTTATGGTGTACAGCAGCTTCTACTCTTCACTCATTCATGTTGCCAGCTGACATAACCTCACAGCACCAAGATGTTTTTTTCCTAGTCACTTATTTGATGTCAACAATTGTATTGGGTGAAGTGATTTGCATATGCATATACCAATCAGTAATGCCATTCATACACACATTCTCACAATATAGCACTAGGCAATAAATTCAAACAACATAGAGCTGCTACCATTTTTGCTGACAAGGTTGGTTGCTGCTCAATTGATTTCTATAGATTGTTCCCAGTTACTATTTAAAACTTTATTTTAATCAATTCACCTCAAGCAAGGCAATAAATGCTTCTAATATGTAAGGGGTTACTTTTCTCTTTTTTACAGTAAGGTTCACTTTGTACAAAGCCCAGGGGCTGCTCAATGTAGAGGGTTACACTAACCCTTTGAGCCCTGAATTCCTTAACCCTTCTACCTGAGAACCTAAGTCAAAATTCCCAAATAATTGATATGTAATGTTTCATGATAGATATAAACTGGTTCAACTGGAGGTTGGGCATTAAGTCATTTATCTCTACCACCAGTAAAGTGATGGTCAGGGCTCAAAGGGTTAAGAGGCAGTTTATATGGATAGGAGGGGAAGATAACAGTTTCCTCTAGACTTGAACAGATTAAGATTGTAGTGATCAGGGAAACATCCTCCTCTTGAGGAATAAATAAATAAAAAGTAAGTAATAAATAAAAACTTCATTCTATCAGCATGGCTGATACTAACCTCCAGAAGAGTGATGCCTTCCTCCTTCTTGGGCTAACATTTTCCACTAACATGAAGTAGAAAGATTATATTGAATCAGCTGCTAGGTCTGCTGCTAGGAAAGTTGGTTCACTGTGTTGTGCTAGAAGATTTTTCTTGCCAAAATCTATCATGCACATTTATAAATTTACCATTTCTCCATGAATTGAATATTGCTGTCATATATGTTCTGGTGCTTCTGCTATACATTTAGAGATTCTTGGTAAAATCCAAAGAAGAATCTGCAATGTTATTGGTCTTGACCTGACATCTTGCCTTCAGTCATTTTAAAACTGCTGTAATGTAGCTTCCCAGTGCCTTTTCTATAAATACTTTCATGATAATTGTTTTACTAAACTTTCTTATATGGCACCTAGACTTTATGAATTTAAGAACAATACTAGATTGGCATCAAGGTCTCATCATTTTACAGTTGAAATGGCAAGAGATGTATTCATAAGTTTTATGCTAACAGTTTCCTCTATTGCACATCTCACTTGTAGAACTCTCTTCCAGCATCTTACTTCACAGTCAACATTGATCTTTAAAAATTTAAATGCAATGTCAATCCTTATTTTCTGTCTCCTTAATTCTTGTTCTTTTATTGTTCTCTCTCCTTAAAAATATTTTTTGTACTCCCTAACACTCAGTAACCTCTTGTGTTTTAGTGGCTTTATTGCCTTGCTTGGGGTTAAAGCATTAAAAAAATGAAGAATGTTTTTTCTTTATATTTCAGTATTTATTCATATCTTGCAAAGAAATATTGTACTGCAACTGGCCTACATTGTTAGGACTATAAGAACAGACATTTTAAAAGTATATATATATATAAATATATACACAAATATATAAAATAAAAGGGGAAAGAAGAGTAAGAATAAAGAAAAAAATTATTACTCATCATAAAGTAGTGGACTGAAAAATATAACAAAAACAATAAAAAAGTGTTAGCTAGTCATTGCTCCTTATTCTTTTGAAGTAAATCAGGAACAAAATATATAAATATATGTAAAATGAATAAGAAAGTGAGAGTAAAAGTACTAGAGAATCTGCAGTATAAATCACAGACAGATTACATTTAAACTCAGCAGCCATTCCTTCTGCTTACAGAGGGAAGGCTGGATAGACTTAATATAAATGGTCTCAAGCATTCTTAGATGGTAATTTATAAGAGTGTATCATCTTCATCATCACTCCCATGACTGGGTGTGGTTATAGGGTCACTGCACAGCTGAACACATGAGTAATTTCTGCCACATATCTGGTTTGAAATACAGTTTAGGTGTTCATTCATTCATAGCAAGTAAACCTGAAAGAGCCCACCCCTCTCCAGATCAAACCACAGCCAATGTTGTCCAACTTGAAGAATTGCTTTAGTCATGGACATATGGTCATTTATTTCATTGGGTCAACACTCTGGGCATTTGACTTCAGTCTTGGAAGTACTTCCCCCAGCCATACTGTGTCATCACTGCACTGGCTGTATATATAACAATGGATCCCAGTCTGCCCCATTGTGCTAGGAGACCATTGCATCTCTCCATTGCCAAATTTTTTAATCCTGGTGGGTGTCTAACCACTCTGGTGAGAGATGATCCTACCATGTAGCAGTACTGAGTTACTTATATGAGTGTATACATAAAAATAAAATGGAATAATGATGCAAAAAGATATTATATTAGCTATATAGACTGTCAATAGAAATAGGGTCTAGGTGTTGCTTCTTGTAAGATGCATGATAAAGATATCAAGTGAAAATAATGGGTAAAGTAGAAGATACCAAGTACTCATTTCTGTTTTTCATTGTCTGAAGATGCTGTGAGAAGTTATTGAAATATTAGCATTAATAACCATGTTTGTTAATCAGTGATTAACAAAAAGTACTAAAAAATAATTTGATCCTTTAAAAGATGAAAAGATATACCTAGAATCCACATGGATAAAATCCATTCACAACATTCTACACAAAGGCACACATATACACATAACACACACAAAAAAATCAACCTAACACCAATAAATAGTACATAAATTATTTTTAACTTAGTATTGCTGAGACCTCCTGATGAGTGAACCAAACAATTACAAAAACGTTTGTCTATGAAAATCTGGAGTCACTGTATATAATATCAATCCACTAATATATATATATATATGTGTATGTGTGTGTGCATGTATAGGGTGTACAAGAAATACTTTTCAAACTTTGTGAGCAGGTTCTTCACACTAAAACAAGGACAAAAGACCATATAAACATATGCCCATAAATCCTTCATTTTTCAGTTATTAAGTTTAAAAAACGTTTACAGTAGATGGCATTTTGTTGCCATTTAGACTAGGTTACATTTGTCATTCATGTACATTTGTGACTAGATGTCTTCAATGTTTAACATGTGTACTAGTGAGTTAACTGAGAAGTGTTCTGTTTAACAATGGCAGTTATTCATATCATGAGCAGACAGATATGATTTTACATATGGCCACGTGAATGGTAATGAATGTGAGGCTGCACAGCTGTAATAACATTGCAGCCCAAAAGCCATGCCTGAACTCGGGGTCATTATTTTTGCTCCAGCATTGTATGATTTCTATGTTGGATGTACTTTGGCAGCAATTTTTCATTTATGGACGTTTTGTTGAAGAACATTAAAAGTTCCTTGTTTAGATTTTTAAAATTTTTCTTTCATTCTGTTGGGTATTGCACCCTAGATCAATGAACTTTTTCAACAAGAGTCTCAAGGATATTTGCACGTAAGTGAATATAATGAAATCAACTGGAATTGAAACTCGGCTCTCTGGTTTCCAATTCCAAGCCATTATTCATTAAAACACCCACACATCCAAGCTTAAAGCACTTGGTATTTCCAAGTCATCACCCACCTAGGTACTGACCAGGCTCAGTGTTGCTTAACTTATGTGATGGCCATAAGCCACTGAGTGAAAAGAAATCTTAATGAAGTGAGGTGTACAATAAAAGAGCAAGAATTAAAAAGACAGAAGATAGCAATTGACATTGCACTTAAATTTTTGAAAATTGTAGGTGGCACGGAAGCAAGAAACTGGTAGAGAGTTCTACAGATGAAAAAAGAAACTACAGTGTAACCCGGATATAAGAGAGATTTTCTCTGGTCCCAAATTAGAGCCTGTGTTAATGTATATAAAATAGACCAAACCCGGATATAAGATACTTCTTCTCTGGTCCCGACAACTCTCTTATATCCGGGTTACACTGTATTAGAATAGAGCTTACAGTTACAACTATTTCAACAGTAAAACAATGAGACCTAGCTGCCAATCTAGTAGTATGCTTAAATTCCTGTGGTTGAAGTACTGAGAAGGAGAGCTCATTCAAATAATTGCCATGAAAATATTTATATCTATATTTTTTCTTTTTCATTTTACTCCAAGTAAGGCAATAATCCCACTAAGATGCAGGGGAGGGGGTTACAGGGTGTGAAAATGAATGAGAAAACTTTAATGGAGATGATTGAAAAAAGGACAAAGAAGGAACAGGGTTTAAGAACACAGAAGATGATGTTACTTTAAATTCTTGAAGATTATAGTTATCAAGGAAACAAGAAATTGGGAGTTCCACAGGTGAGAAGTGTGAGAAAAGAAACTGTTAGAGTAGAAGTGGTGATTGCATCTAGCTAGTTCAACAGTAAGATCGTGAGACTTCATTGCCGATCTAGTAACACACTTAAATTCATGTAGATGAGGCACCAGGGGGAAAAGCACATCAGAACAGTTGCCATGAAAATATTTGTAGAAAAGACAAAGGGAAGCCACATTATGTTGATGAGAAAGTGACTGAAGTCAAGATGCCTGGTCACTATTGATTGCATTGAATTTTAAGAATCTCAAGATGGAATTCTGTCAATAATCTCAAGATTGTTCATGAAGGATTGTTATGTCGATAAGTGTAGCTTATATATGGCACAAGGCCGAAACTATGGACCATCTGGTGAGGATTGAATTCACTACTAAGTTGTAACTAATCTAGTAAGACAAGCTCACTAACAATTACACCATGTTGAAGTACCTTGGGTTCTCATCTATAACTACTTACTAAGTGTACCTTAGATATGGCACAAGGCCAAAAGTATGAAGTACACTTTGAGGATTGAACGCACTATTCATCTGTAATTGATCTAATGTAACAAGCTTGCTAACTATTACGCCACATCAAAGTGCCTTGGCTTCTCATCTATAAGAATTTAATAAGTGTATCTTAGATATGGCACAAGGCTGAAACTATGGAGCATTAGAGTATTGAACTCACTACTCAGTTATAATTAATGTAACAAAACAAACTTGCTAACCATTGCACCATGTCAAAGTGCCTTGGCTTCTCATCTATAACTACTTACTAAGCATAGCTTAGATATGGCACAAGGCTGAAAGTATGGTGCACCTACTGAGGACTGAACTCACTACTCAATCCTAATTGATTTAGCGAGACAAGCTTGCTAACCATTACATCACGTTGAAGTACTCATGAAGGATTATTATAGCAATTTTGCTTCTACGCATGGAAGATTACATTCTTTCCATATCCATTTTCTCCAACTTGGTTTTGCAGTAATATCATTTTAATTCAATACATAAGATTGTTACATAAACCTTCTTAGTTCAATCTATTGGAGTGGCAGTGGATTTGATAAAATTACAGTTCTGTATGGCCATGATAATCTAGTCTTGGCTATGATGATAAACTATATCCAACAGCAAGGTCTCTAATTGGGAGACTGGAGATTTTGAGGAGCATGGAACCACCATTTTATAGCAAAATGGCAATCAATACAACACTAAAAAAGTATAAAAATACATTTTCTTTTTTTTAGTAAAATTATCTGTAAAACATTTTTTTTAAATTACATTTTATCATCTGAAAACTATATATCTAGGAAAAATAGATTTATCCTGGAAATAAAAATTTATGTACAAAATATCTATAGTTTAAGGCATAAAATTCTATACCAAATATTTAGATTTCAGCATTAAATAACCCATAGAGGTTGATATGCTGTGAAACAACATCAACAAAATCAAACAAAATGATAATCTCCATTATGAGATAAAAACAAAAATCTAGTTAAAACCTAAGCTGGATCTCCCTAAAGTTTTTTGACGTATTTTTTAATGACATTATTATGTCATTATTTTTGCACCAACCTAATACATGATGAAAATAATCTTGGTTTATTTTTTAGCTTTTGCATTAAAAAGATACAGCTCAGGTCAAGTGGATGGTGAGTTGTTAATTTGTGCTAAAATTTCCTTCTGGTTTTTTAATTATGGGGTGTAATTTTTCTTTCTACTGTTTCCCTTTCTTTTTCCCATTATTTAACTGAAAAGAATCATTTTTATTGTAAGTTGTGATTGGTCCTATTCCTCTGTCATGTAAATGAAGAAGCACTGAGATTTTAGTGGTTGTATAGAAAAATATATTTATCACAACAAGCTCTTGTATATGCATTAAATATTGCTGGTACATCTAGTCAGATGTTTCTGCTATATAAAAAGATTCTTGAAAAAATCAAAAAAAGATCTGCAATGTTATCTCAGCTTCAGTCATCTTCCTTTTGCTGTAACATGTGCCTTTTTTATAAATATTTTATAAATATTTTCATGGTAATTATTCTGATGAGCTTTCCTCTTTGGCGCATTGACTTTATGAATTTAAGCACAGTACTAGATTGGCAGCTAGGTCTCATCATTTTACTGTTAAATTGCTAAATGTAACCATAAGTTCTATTCTAACAGTTTCTTCTGCATTTCTTGCTTATGGAACTTTCTTCCTGCTTCTTGCTTTCCTGTCCACTACAATCTTCAAATATATAAATGCAACATCAATCATCATCATCTGTCTCCTTGAATCCTGGGCCTTTATTGTCTTCTCTATTTATTTTACTCTCAGTAACTGCTAATGTCTTAGTGGCTTTTATTGCCTTGATTGGAATGAAAGTATTTCAGAAAAAAATAGTATGCACATACATACACGTATATTTAAACAGGTTCTGTTAAATTCAACCAACTAGGTCTGTCTAATTTTTATTGTATTTTCTCATTTTTATTAAGTTGTACATATAAATCAAAATTGGGTGTAAAATGTTCTTGTTTTTGTACTACCACTTTCAACTGACTTAGACATGTTCAAGAACTCAATGTTGTCAGTATGGTAGGAAAATATATATATTACGATAAACATTATTTTTTAGTGGATCTTATTTAGAAAATGTACCTCTCAGCAGGGATCAAACTTGCATTCCCTTTAGCCAGGTGTGATTTAACTATTTGACCACTGAGGTCCCTACAGCAAAGCAAGGATCAATTACGCCATTTACAAAGTGTATGGATGGTTTAATGCAGGCGTCAGCAACCTTTTGCTAACTATGTGCCAACTTAGGGTTTTAAAATCATTCAGTGTGCCAGCAGCATACATATTTTTATACAAGTCAAGGTCAATATACTTGTTCTACAATATATTTTATATAGTAATATATAGTATATATACTTTAGTATAAATTAAAATTGAAACAGCTAATTATCTTCTTTGCGTTGTAATAGTTATTAGTTCAGACTTTGTGATATCATTCGTGGCTGCATGCCATTGGAAATTGCTTGGCATGCCCCAGGTTGCCAACCCCTGGTCTAATGAATAGCAGCTTGGAATTAGAAATTTCAGTCAGATGTGTTACATTTACTTACACACAAATACCCTTGAGAAAGGTATGAATCTATCTCTTTCTCCCAGATATGGGTTAAAGCATAGAACATGTATCTGGAAGAATCATTGTTATTCTCCCAAAAATTGTTAATACATTATTCACTTGCAGAATAAGAATTATTCTTGCAATCCAAAATATTATTTTGGCTTTAAATAAACCACAAAGAATTGATAAGCTGTAAAAAAACAAATCAATCATTTATGAAGTGCATTGGTACTTTACTTTTTATTGGTACTTTTGATATCTGTGTCTGCTATAAAAAAAAGAAAGAGTAATAAAAGTCCTGTCAGATTAAAAGGAATTAACTACATACACACACATGCACACACACACACATATATAATTTAAAGAAAAACAGACCAGAGACCTTTTAAGGGATGGTGTATCATCATATAACACTTCCAAAAAATGAAACAAAAGATCTTTCGTTTCATTTTTTGGAAGTGTTATCTGATGATACAGCGTCCCTTAAAAGGGCTCTGGTGAAATAAATTATTATAATGGAACCTTAAAGTGGCCTGTTTTTCTTTAAATTATTAGCTCTAGATTTACATTGAGCTCTCAGGATTTCATCCTTCTTGGGACTACCCAAATGGATTGCCAAGTTTTTCATAACTTATATAGGGTGTGTCAAAAATCCTTTTACAAACTTTGGGGTGGTTAGTGTTTGTAAATATCTCTTTCCACTCCCCCACTAACCAAGAACTTCCTACCAACAGAATATCAGATTGGGACTCGTTCCGTGATTTCCTTTGTGACGTCCCTTGGAATGAAGTTTTTAATCATCCTGTTCAAAAATGCGCACCTGAGATCTCCTTCTGGATGAAAATTGACATTGATGCTTTCATTCCAGCAAGGAAATACCAAGTTAAACGGTGTTCATCTTGATTCTCACCTGTATACTTAGCCACTATAGCCTACAGTAATCACTCCTTCCAGCTGTACCAGAGCAACATGCCTGATTTGTAACAGGCATCTCTTTGTTTCTGCTTGTAACGAGTGCAAGTGTGTTCTCAAAGAAGTGAAGTTACTGTTTGTTGATAGAATGAAACAAAGTATAGCATCTGTATAGATAATTTGCGGCTTTTCAAGAGTGTGCTGAACCACAGCAAATCCACAATCCCTCATCTATTCAATCAATTCAAAGTCCTGATATCTATAGCAGATAAGGTTGAATGTATTGCTTGGAAATTCTCATCCAACTCAACACTTGACTCATTTTGTGTACCCACACCTGATTTCCCCACAGAGGCTCTACAAAGTGATATGCACATAACCCTGTCACTGGGTATCATTTCTAAATTAGACTTCCACAAGGCAAGTGGAGATGATGGAATTCCAGTTGTTATTCTAAACAAATGTCCTCTCAAACTGGCTCCAGTTTTCTCCAAACTATACAACTATTGCTTCCTGTTTTCCAGCTTGTTGGAAGTCTTCTTCTATAGTTCATGTTTTTAAGAACTCTGGAGAACCTTCTGATCCCTATTAGTCTCTTACTGCTCTTCAGCAAACAATTCAAGGCTTTAATCAATGCTGAAGTGGTTAAGCATCTTACCTGTCACAAACTACTCTCTAACAATATGGCTTCCATTTTGCCAGGTCTACCAATGATGTGCTTACAGCCATCACTGAATATGTACATCAAGCTCTTGATAATAACAGCAAAGCTTAAGCTGTGGTTCTAGATATGTCAAAGGCGTTTGACAGTGCTTGGCATACTGGTCTTCTACATAAACTCCAGGGCTAGGGTATTACAGAATGATTGTTTAATTCAATCATTCCTATCCAATCATGAAATGAAGCACACTTCCAGATCTTTTCACATAAATGCAGGTATTCACCAAGGCTCTATCTTGGGTCCTACACTGTTTCTGATCTTCATCAATGATTTTCCTGATGTCATCAGTTCCCAAGTAGGCATTTATGCAGATGATACTACCATTTGCTCCTGTCTCAATAGCAAATCTGTCAGAGCTGACAAAGTTAACCTGGCTGCTGCTTTTGAAAAGGACCTTCAATAAATGGTTAACTGGAGCAGGAAATGGTTGTAAATTTTAATGCCTCCAAAACAAAACTACTCTCATTCAATCACTATAGAGAAACTTTCCGGTCCACTATCAGCATGGCTGATGCTAGACTCCTGGAGAGTGACACACTGTGCTTTACTGGCCTCACTTTTTCAACTCACTTGAAGTGGAATGACTACATTGAATCAATAGCTGCATCTACTGCAAGGAATGTTAGGTCACTGTGTTGTGCTAGAAGGTTTTTCTCATCAGAGTCCATCTTGCACATTTAAAAATCTACTAATCATCTGTGCATTGAATACTGTTGCCATATCTGGTCTGGTGCTCCTGCTATTCATCTTGAGGTTCTTGACAAAATCCAAAGAAGGATTTACAATGTAATCAACCCTGACTTGGCATATTGACTTCAGTCACTTTTTCACAGATGGGGCTTCCTTCTGTCTTTTTTACAAATATTTTCATTGCAACTGCTCTGACAAGCTTTTTTCTCTGGTGTCCCAACTACATGAATTTAATCATGCTACTAGACTGGCATCTAGGTCCCACCCTTTTACTGTCAAAATAGCTAAATGTAACTGCCACTTCTACTTCAGCAGTTTCTTTTCTCACACGCCCTGCTTGTGGAATTTCTTTCTGTTTATTTGCTTCCCTGAAAACTAATCTTCAAAAATTGAAATGCACATCAATTGCCATCTTTTATCTTCTTGAATCCTGTTCATCTTTTCTGCTTTCCTCAATCCTCCCTATACCCAGTCTTTTCTCTCATTTTCACTTTCTGTAACCCCATGCTTATCAGTGGCATTTATGCCTTGCTTAGAATGGAGTGAAATGATTTAAAAAAATTATATATAAACACATGTTTGAAAACCCTTCCATTTTGAGTTATTAAGTTTATAGTTTATGGTAGATGCTGTCAAATGTACAATCCAAGATACAATCCAAAAATACTTTTACAAACTTTGGGGACACGTTCCTCACACCAAAACAAGGACAAAAGTTAAATGTTAGACAGGCTATCAACAAATGTACACAAATGACAAATATAATTTACATAGCAACACAGCACCAGCTTCTGTAAACTTTCTTTAAATTTAACACAAAAATGAAGGATTTTCAGGCATATATTTATATGGACTTTTGTCTTTGTTTTGGTGTTAAGAACCTGCCCCAAAGTTTGTAAAAGTATTTCTGATACACCCTGTGTGTGTGTACACGCACACACACACACACACACACACACATATATATATATATATATATATATATATATATATATATATAGTCCCCTTTAATAGCATTGGCATGGCAAGGTCAATTCCTAGCATGGTAAACCAATTGTACTATACTCTACAGGGTTGTTAACAATAACAATGCACAAAATTTTATTCACATCTAAGCATATAGACCAGACATGTGTTTCATATTTGGCTTAGCCATAAAATATATCTGAATAAGAAAAAATACTTTTGGCTACTTAAAGTATATTTCTAGACTCTTTTTAATTCAATATTTGTGCATGCCATTTTTTTCATCCAAAATTATATTTTTTACATGATGATCAATATCTAGCAACAGAAAAATTTAAACTCTGAAAAATCTTCCCAAGAATAAAGTTTCTTTTATAGAAATTGGATTCACAGAATCTTAGTCAACAAGATTTTTGAAAAATATTACTGACTTTTTATTGTTGCTTTGTAACTCATGAAACATAACACATTATATTTTTGGTTACATTTTGGAATTTAGACTAGATAAAATTTTCATTAATTAATTAAAATAAAACATTACATTTGAAAGTGATTGAATTTGACCATTTCAAGACTGATGTAATGTTTTTTTTTAATTCATTAATATTTTTTTGTTTCTTCCCAATGTCTCTCTACCTTAGCTTGAGTTTATATATATATATATATATATATATATATATATATCCAAATGTAAAAAAAACGAAGAGTAAAATTTCCATGTTCAAAACAGGTGAGAAAAGCATGATGGGAGTGCCATCATGATTTCCCACCATAAGAAATAACCTACAAAGGGTTGATAAGTCATAAAAACAAATCAACCAGTTATAAAGAATTTCATTTTAGGACCTCTCTTGATTTATGTTTGTTATTGTGAATTTTCATAAAAGTTAAATAGAAATATTTTCTTAATTTCTTGGGAGCAACAATTCTGATAGAATCAACATTCCTGGACCAACTGAAGACTGTCAGCCTCTTTTTAAAGCAATTGATACAGCATATAGTGAACTCATGTGTTTGTATTTATTTTCTAAATAATTTGTTTCTAAATCCAGGTAAGCCATGTGCTTCTGCTACTCAAGGATAAAAATTGACTGCAGTAGACATCAGATGTTAAAGATATCTCTGAAGTTCTGCTCATAGACAAAAAAAATGTATTTATTTACCAGTTAAATCGCAATAGCCAGAATTTAAGGAATCATTAAGGCCAACTAAATATAACTTTGAAATAAATTTGATTCGACTTTGCATGTGGTTTTATAATGTTAATTTTGTTTTGTCTTTATACAGATCCAACATCTCCCCTCCTAAATGCTGTCTCTCCAAGTGCGACCACGGATGATTCTTCATCAGTAAATTCTTCCCTGGATACTCAAGACATTGATTTCCTGCATGATGCTGAAGAAGAGAAAGATGTTTTCAGAACAAAGGTTTTTTTTTTTTTGGTTTTTTTGGGGGTTTTTTTTAATGTGCGTGTATGTGTGTGAGGCACAGATACTGTAATGGTTATCAGCATAGGAGAAAGAATTTGGTGTGCCAAATTCAATTCCTAATTGATTCTGTTTCATTCACTTCACACTAATGCCCTTGGAAAAGGCATAGATTTATCTTTTCTTTTTTTTTTCTTTTTTTTTTCTTTTTTTTAATCATTTCACTCCAAGAAAGGTGGGAATGCTGCTAGTACACAGGGGATTACAGGGAGTGAAAGTGAGAGAAAGACAGAATATAGGAAATCTTGTGCAAATGACAAAAAATGAATGGGATTCAAGAAGACAGAAGATGGCAATTGAAGTTGCACTTAAATTTTTGAAGATTGTAGTTATCAGGGGAGCAAGTAAATGGAAGGGAGTTCCACAGGCAGGAAGTGCAAGAAAAGAAACTGTTAAAGTAGAAGTGGTGGTTGCATTTAGTTATTTCAACAATAAATGGGTGGAACCTAGATGCCAATCTAGTGGCACACTTAAATTCATGCAATCAGGCCTCCAGGGAAAAAAGCTTGTCAGAGCAGTTGCCATGAAAATATTTGTAGAAAAGACAAAGGAACACCAGTTATGGGTTAAATAGCATGGAGGTAGCAACCAGTCTAGGCGAAGGAAAATTCTGAATTCAAAACTAGCTTGAAAAGGGATCGGCTCCATCAAGCAATCTTGTGAGAGACAAATTACTGCTGTTATGATTGTAGTATATGAGGTACCCTAAACAACCCTGATGGGTGATGGGATTCATGACATGTGCATGTAAGTGTTTACTTTTATTTCTTATATATGTCTCTGACTTTATTAATTTTTGGATAATCTTTGTTAATCTTGCAACATATTTTTAATAAAATATCCAGTAACTATTAAAGCCATGTTAAACAGGAATAAAGATACATAACTTCTGATGAATGTTTCTCACATCCTATATCCTGAAATCTTATTTCCCATGAGAATATCATTTTCAAAATTTTTTTTGCTGTAGTCTATCTTGACCTGCCTGAATGGGATATCAAATATGATAAACATTCATGGCTTGGTGTTGGAGGAATGAGGCAACGGGAAATACAGAAAGCAAAATGTCTTTTTCTTTCTCTCAAGCTGAGGAAGGACAGGTTTGCAAAACCTCTAATCATAAAAGGTTGCCAAGATTTGCAAGAGACTTGATCATATGATCAAGTCTCTTGCAATTTCTCTAGAATTTCTCAGTACCCTTAGGAGTATGCGTACTTAGTTTGAGAACCTGTTCCTTAAGCAATTTGGTCATGGAAGCCTATGGTTAGATGTTGCACAAATCTTAGTTTTCTTTTCTGGCCTCATGTCTAAAATACATAGAAAATACAAAACTTAAAGAACCAGCACATATGCTAGGCCACAAAAATCTCTTAAGATGGCCAAACATAGACATGAGTACATGGGAACCAATAATACAGAGTGGTAGAGAAAAATAACAATAACAAAAAATTGTAATATGACTTCTGATAAAAATGATTACTGAAACATTAGGTTTATAAGTACCAAAAATGAATTCCCCAAAGACACATGACCCAGTCGATAAAAGCATTGGTTGAAGTAATCCAGTGATTTGACCCAAAGAGTTGTGAGTTCAATACTTGCCCACAGTAGAAGTGAACAAAAACTTGAGAATTGAGTTACTGAAGGAATTAACTGAAACTGAGATATCCAAAAAAGGCATGGCACGTGGAACAAGAACAATCTACCCCAGTGGACTAAAAAGGGAGAAGGCTGGGAATGTACAACAGCTGAAATGTTGTAAATATGAAAATAAAGATGAGGAGAATTAGTCCAAACAATGTAAATAATGTACATAGTAATAGTTTTGAATTCTGAGATTAAGCATTTTAATTATTTTTCAAGTAATAACTAATACTTCATTGTTTACAAGATTAAAATCTCATCATTGCTGACCTATCACACATTATTCATTATTCATATGACAAACTTTAGAGATAATTATCAAAGATTATTATATCTATAATTTTCTGTCTATTCTGCTATTGACTTTCTCATCACTGGAACATTGCTTCCCTGTGCCTTTTCTATAAATATTTTCACAATAACTTTTTTGTTTTTCAAGTGTGTATATCGTATTTATTTTTGTGTTTGGATGAGTGTATTTTTGAGTGAGTGAATGGTTATTAATTACCTAGTCCTGCATTAACTTCATCCAGTTAACTCATTTTTTTGCCATAATTAAGGATTCTGGTTTTTTTTTTTATTACTAACACTATTTTGTTTAGTTTCTTGTATATAAATTGTATTCATTGTAAATATTGGTGTTTCATTTTTAAATGTTGTTTATTGAGCCACTCAGAAAAATTGTATATATGGGAACTAGTTAGGACTACATAGAGACTTTGAGGTATTATGGTGGCTGTAGTAAGAATGGTAAGCAAGAATGGTAAGTATGTGTTGTTTTGGTGTAAGAAATACTGTGGTAGGTTTGGATCAGCAATTGTGACTAGTTAAGTTTAAGATAAGACAAATTGAAGACCAGCCTTTCCCCATCCCCCTTGGCCTTGTGCCACATTATTATTGTAATATATTTTTTATTTTTAAATTATCTTTTTTTTAATTTTTTTTCTTTTTTTTATCACTCCAGACTGCATTATTTGTATCAGATTTGTCAAGGAAAGGAAGGAAAAAACTAGCCAAGTATGGAAAAGTATATAATTGGTGAGGTTTTATCCCATTATTATTTTTTTTATTTATCTATCATAACCGCCATGCTGCAGCAATTTAGTGTACTGTACAGTCCTCTTAAATGTGCTGCAAAATATTGTTACAGCATACACATATATATGTGTGTGTGTGTGTGTGTGTGTGTAGCAGTCGTAATTGTACGGCATTATTATTTGAATAAATGAGTAAGTATAAAAACTTCTTTTTTTTTTTAAATTCTTTTCACTATTCTTCAATTATGTTATTTTGAATACTTTGTTTTAATATTCATTTTTTAAAGTATTTTTATATTTTAATTTAACTTTTTAAAATTTTCCTTTTATTTGAATAAATGAATATCAACCTTTTTTCAACATTTTTTGTTTAATTCAAAATTTTTACAAAGTTATATTGAATTATGAATTAATATTGTCAAAGTTTTATAAAATTTAAATGTATACACTTTAAAAATTTTGAAAGTATGCCATGATATTTTATTTGATCCTAGGTGTGCCATTGCTTAAAAAGGTTGAGAAACACTGATCTAAAGTAAATATTCTGTATTAATGTTAACATGTAAGCACAATTGAGCTATTCTGAAATATTACTTTTACTTTTAGTAAAATATTTTGGAAACCATTCACATTTTGTTTTATTTGAAATTTTAATATACTGAAATTCAAATCCAAAGTCTGAATTAAGAGAAAGATAGTACATTTTGATTTGCTTAGGGTGAAATGATTAAAAAGAAATTTAGTGTTAAGATCAAAAAAGAGGCTTTTACCTTATAAAACTTATCCATTCCATTTTATTCCATAATTATCTATTGTAACAAAAGTGTCAATTGTTTGAATTTATTTATTTAATAATAGCATTTATAGATATTATAATGCTATGTCTTAAGGTCTTATACTCAGTAACTGGGAAAAGATCATGACAAATGTGCTTTTAAATGATGATTGTTTTTAAATTGCACTGCGTTAAGATTAGTTTTCTTTTTCTTCAGGAATTTATGGACAATTGTTATATTCTATGGTTTACCTGTTGTTCAGCTGATGATTACTTATCAAAAAGTAAGTTTGTTGGAGAGGAATTTTTGAATGTTTTTATTTACTTATCACTATCATCATCAACACTGAAACAGTCCAATTAGTCCATTCTACAAGCTTCTTTGAGTGTTTTTTTTTTCAATTGGAAAGACTGGTGCTTATTATTTAGCCTGTGGCCTATGCCACCATCACTGCTGCCTCTTCCTCCTCCTTCTTGACTGTAGGTTATGCCTTATTATTATCTGGTCTGTGTGCTATGACATTATTATTATTATTATTATTATTATTATTATTATTATTATTATTATCTGTGAGCTATGCCTTATGTTATCTTGTTATCTCTTCAGATATGTCTCCCACCTGCTGACAGACAAACAGGCACCATATGCAATATGGACCTGAAAAATACAAGAAAATATTTTAGCTAAAATAGAGTGTGTAAAATCAAAATGAGGAAATGCTAACCACTGAATAGGGTCTTAGCAAAGATACCCCATGGAAATTTACTCAGCAGAACACTTTCATAACTGCCTGAAAACAGTTAACAAAAATGTGATGACGCTGGAGATGCATCTTTTTGACAGTTTGAAATTGATAAGTCTAATCAGGATACTTTATAGTATGTTTAACAGATATAGGTCAGTCTAAATTGAGATACTATATATGTCATAGGAAATACATAGATGAAACATCAAAGAATCTAAATAAAAGAATATATAAACACAAAATTGATCTTTTGTGAAATAATATACTTATTGTATCAGTCATTTATTGGAATGAATTTGAATATAATTTTGATTTAAAGAATGTTATTTTAATTTTGAGAAAATAATTCACTAAGGCAAAAATGCATAGAATGTGCACTGATTTCTGAGTCTTCCATGGTAAATTTACATCCCGGTTCATGCCACAACTTTCTTAACAAATCTATTGCTATCACAATGTGGGGTATTTAAAAGCAACAGCCATGAAAACAAAAGCATTGGGGAGCTTAATGAAGTTGATTAAGCTGTATGTAGGAACCCCTTAGACATCACTAATTTAAAAGTTAAAGTTTAGTGTTTGAAAATCTTCAGCAATTCCTCTCAATGTATAATCATGACAACAACATTTTTGTTTATAATTTTACCCATCCTCCTGCATATGTATATAAAATTCTATTATTAAGAGCATTTTTTTGTCTGATGAATCCTTTTGAAGGACAAAATTTATTACATTAAGCTTTATCCATTTTGTCATTCAATTACTTGTCAGAGTAAAAAGTTCAAACATGTTTATAAGTGTTGTGATGATATAACCCAACTTCTCCATTCACGATAATGGACGGACTGGTTGCCGATTAAGTACGACCACAGCGGACAGTCAGGGGGACTTCATTTGTTAACACCTATTGAGGTTAGGACACTCTCGACTCTGTCTCTGTACTTGTCACACATACATCTATTATTGAAAACCTACACTCGGGTTACTTTGTTTATTATATCTTGCACGAGATATAACAGCTGGCGACGAGGATTGTGCAACATACTTACTTGGAAAAAAAAGAAAATATATATATATATATATATATATATATATATATATATCAGATTACGCTGAACGGATTTCAAAAGCAGATTCGCAAGTCAAAGATATCAGTTGACGCCGAATAGAATTTCGAAAGCGGAGTCACAAGTCAAAAGGAAACTTTTTGAAAAGTAAGAAAATTTTTACTGTTAAATTGTGATTTGAAAAATATATATTGAACCGCGACTCAAATGCGGGCCCGGTCTAATAATTGATTATTCGAGTAAAAAGTACGGGTTGTAAAAATATTACGGCTGTAAATTGTCTGTTAACCGTTTAAAAAAAAAAAAAATTTTTTTTTTTTTTTGTCGAATTCTAAATAAAGTTAGGATGGAGCAATTAGTCGAAATGACTAAAATGCTGTGTACAAGCTTGCAACGGCAACAACAGCACCAAGAATTACAACAACAGCAACAACAACAGCACCAAGAGTTACAACAACAAATATTACAACAGCAAAAAAGTCTCGAAAAAATTCTGAAACAGTCGACTGGAGAAAGAAAAAATGCTGTTTTTTCTGCCGAAGGAATAGCAAATTCATTATCCGAATTTATATATGAACCTGATTCAGGCATTACATTTCCAGCATACTTTAAACGTTTCGAAACTATATTTACCAAGAGATGTCAACATTGGTCGGATAAGGAACAAGTAACATTATTAGTCCAGAAACTAGGGACAAACGAGAACAGGAAGTACTCAAACTTGATATTGCCCAGAAAACCAGAAGAAGTTTCGTTTGAAGAAACTATAAGTATTCTGTCAAAAATATTTGACGAAAGGAATAGTCTGTTCCACACGCGATACAAATGTCTAAACATCGTTAAAGCAGATAACGAGGATTTTCTGACATACATGGGAACAGTGAATTCTCTGGTTGAACAAATCAAGTTAGAAGAAATTCCCAAAGATGTATTCAAGTGCCTAATTTTTCTTCAAGGACTAACTGATCCTAAATATAAAGAAATTAGGTCGAGAATATTAATAATGGTCGAGCAAGACTCGAACATAACATTACAAAGGGTGACCGAAGAATGCCAACGTCTCATAAACGTAAAAAGGGATAATACACAAATTGAGAAAAAAAGTGTTGCTTATGTTCGACACGTAAAAACTCGAAAAACTCCAAAAGTCAAAAAGACAGAAAAATGTGAGACGTGCGGAAAAAATAACCATACCAAAAACATGTGTTGGTACAAAAATAAATTCTGCCAATCGTGCGGAAATAAAAATCATACCAAAGACGTGTGTTGGTACAAAAATAAATTCTGCCAATCGTGCGGAAATAAAGGGCATAAATATTCGGTTTGCCGCAAGAAAAGGAAATTACAAGATGTAAGCCTGGTATTATCAGAAAAAGAAATTCAGAACGGTAAAAATAGAAAGTACGTAGATGTACGTATGAATAATCATACAATTACTTTCCTATTGGATTCTGGTTCAGACATAAGCATCATTGATGAACAAACATGGAAAAATATTGGAAGACCCAAATTATCTGAAACCAAAAAAAAACGCTAGAGGGGTTTCAGGAAAGAAATTAAACTTTAAGGGAGAATTAAAGTGCGATATTTCGTTATGTGGCAAGACTGCAAAAACGAAAGTGTATGTAATCCAAGGGATTAATTTATGTTTTTTTTGGAGTAGACTGGATAGTACTCTTTGATTTGTTTGAACTCCCGATTAATTTGTTGCAACGTAATAAACAATGCAGAAAAGCAAAAAAGTATTACAAATGAAAAATTCATGAATGAATTAAAAAAAGAATATCCCAGAGTTTTTTCTGAGGGATTGGGTTTATGTACTAAGATGGAAGTCAAATTTGAACTCAAGGAAAATGTGAAACCAATTTTTAAACCTAAGAGAAACGTTCCTTTTTCCTCCTTAGACACAATTAATAAGGAATTGGAAAGGCTAGAAAAAATGGGAGTGATATCTAAGGTTGACCATGCAGATTGGGCCTTGCCCACAGTCTACGTTAAGAAGAAAAACGGAAAAATAAGAGTGTGCGCAGATTTTTCAACAGGGTTAAACGATTGCCTTAAAAATCACAGTTATCCACTACCTTCACCAGAAGATATTTTTTCAAAGTTGAATGGTGGTAAGATTTTTTCAAAAATCGATTTGTCTGACGCATACTTGCAGATTAAAGTGAGTGACGAATGCTCAAAATATTTGTGTATAAATACACATAAAGGTATTTATAAGCTAAATAGGCTTCCTTTCGGTTTAAAGGTCGCCCCAGCTTTGTTCCAACAGGTGATGGACACTATGCTGGCAGGCCTGGAGTTTGGTACCACCTATTTAGATGACATTCTAGTCAAAAGTAAGAATGTTCAAGAACATAAAATGCACATCAGAGCGATATTCAAAAGACTAGAAGATTTTGGCTTTAAATTAAGCCACGAGAAGTGTAAATTCTTCATGGAAAGAATTACATACCTCGGACAGGTGATAGACAGTGAAGGCCGGAAACCGGACCCACAGAGAGCCGATGCAATTAAGAACATGCCTGCACCCGACACAGTTGCGAAACTACAATCGTTTCTGGGGTTGGCCCAATATTATGCAATCTACATACCTAAAATGTATGATTTAAGAGCCCCCCTTAACAAATTGTTGAAAAAAGACAAGAAATGGTTTTGGTCAAAAGATTGCGAGACGGCTTTTCAGAAAATAAAAAAATGCCTACTCTCAGATCTAGCCTTAGCACATTATGATCCTGAGAAAGAGATCATCCTGGCAACTGATGCAAGTTTGTACGGAGTGGGTGCTGCTACACAAATATGAAGATGGCACTACTAAACCGATCGCGCACGCGTCGAGGACTCTTCTTCCGGCTGAAAAAATTATAGCCAGATCGAGAAAGAGGCTTTGTCGATTGTGTTCGGGGTTAAAAAATACCATCACTTTTTACATGGTAGATCATTTGTACTTCAAACGGACCATAAACCGTTACTTACAATATTTGGAGGTAAAAAAGGCATTCCTACGCATACAGCTAATCGTTTACAGTGATGGGGTGTAACCCTGCTTAATTACCATTTTAGGATGGAATACGTCAAATCTAAAGAACATGGGCATGTGGATGGACTGTCAAGGCTGATTCCAAAAAATGAAGAAATTTTAGAAGAGACGGTTATAGCAGTATTAACTGAGGAAAAAGAAATATCAGGTCTCATAAAAAAATACACTTCAGGAGACAAAGTTTTTTTTTTAAATTTTCAAAGTGGAAAAAGCTATTGGATGGATGGCATAATCCAGAAAAGGATTGGTAAAGTGATCTACACGATTAAAAGTAAAAAATTTACGTGTAAAAGACACATCAATCAGATTAGACTACGATATGGTGAAGAAAGTGAAAAAAGCGAAGAAGAAATTCCGATGGAAGTGCTATGCGATACTTTTAACATGACACTACCCAATAGTGTATATGAACCTGTATCTCGTGGACCAGCCTTACGGGCTGAAAAGCGAAAATTATCTTCGCCAAAAAAGGATCTAATTGTGACGACTAAAAGAAGGAGCACACGGGAAAGAAAACCAGTGGAGCATTTTAGCCCGGATCCAAAAAGAAGATGACATTAGAAGCAGAAATTTTCAAAAGTGAGAATTTCAGCTTCGGTGGGAGGTGTTGTGATGATATAACCCAACTTCCCCATTCACGATAATGGACGGACTGGTTGCCGATTAAGTACGACCACAGCAGACAGTCAGGGGGACTTCGTTTGTTAACACCTATTGAGGTTAGGATACTCTCGACTCTGTCTCTGTACTTGTCACACATACATCCGATTATAAATCTATTATTGAAAACCTACACTCGGGTTACTTTGTTTATTATATCTTGCACGAGATATAACAATAAGAAACTCACCTTTCAGACTCAAAAACATGAAAATATTATAGTTCCATTATTTCTCAACTTGGTCAATGTTAACAGCTTTATTGGTCAAACTAACAGAAGGAAACGTGTATCTTTAAACACAAGTGCAAGTCAGTATCAACAATCTATGGAAGAAGAAAAAACAATGGCTTACCTCACCAAACAAACCACCCATATGTCATGTATTGTATCTGCCAAAACCTGGGACTAGGAAACCTAGATTTCCATTCTAGCTCCCTCTAATAGAGAGCCTGTCAGTTTTCTAGCTTTCTTCTTTTATTTTTTAACTAATTGGGAGTGTCTTGAGTGTATATAAGATCTTGTTTTTTGGGGGGAGGGAGATGGACAATAGTTCTTTGGAACATGTGACCTGGTAGCTGATTTTGAGGTTCATCTGATGTTTGCAAGTTTTGGACTTTGTCTTTCTGAAACAATTTACAAAAGGATTGGATGACAAAAGGCAGAACTTTGGAACATGTGACCTGGTAGTTGATTTTGAGTTTCAGCTGACATCTGCAAATTTTAGACTTGTAAATTTTGGACTTTGTCTTTCTAAAACAATTTACAAAGGAATTGGATGACAAAAGGCAGAACTTTGGCTACAAACAGAAGAGAACATTGAAAGAACTATTAAAGATTCATATTTAAATTAAGGAAACTGTACTTGCAAAAAAGACACAATGGGACCCAACTTCATCATCAGGCAACTGCACAAAAAAATTAATCAAAAGCTGAAACAAAGAAGTTGAAAATATAAATCCTCATTTTATAGCTTTCAAGCAATCACTTACAAAACTGGAATGAAACAACAATCCATGCTTTCAACCATCAAACTGCATCTTGTAACTGAAAGTACTCCATAACATCATGTATGACACCATTTAAAAACAAATGAAGCTAAATATTGGTGAAAAAGTCTCTAGTTGTGTAACAAAGTAGAAACAAGTAAAATAAATATCTCTGCTGGAAAAAGTAAAGTATAAAATGCTTGGAAAGTTTTTAAACATCTGTTAAGTTCTCACTTTGCCAATATAATTCAAGGAAGTTCCTCTATTTTTGTGCAAATTTTGTTTTCTACAGTTCTATCTCCTATTGTTTGATCTTGAATTATTTTCTTTACCAACAAGTTGAATATTAGAGCTAAAGGTAAATATTTGAATCTGATATAAAACTAATTGGTTCCAGTCATTTTATGTAACCAAAGAACAGATTTCTTCAAAAAGGAATCCATTGGCACTACACATCCATGAGTGCTGGGGTGGGGATAATTTAATATTTTTGTGATTAACACTTGTTTTTCTCATATTTTTCACACTCGTTTACCTCTTGCATCTTAGTGGCTTGCTTGAGGTGAAATGATTAAAAAAAAGCCTGCAATGATTTCAACTAATCTGAAAGTTAGTTTTCCCACAAATAAAATTTTTAACCCAAATAATTTGAATTATAAAGAATAAAACTTGAACATACTTATTACATGTTTAAGTGGGAGTGTTGAAATATAAATATAAGTAGTTGTATGTAATTGCCTATTTCCATTAAAAACCAAACTAACACATATAACACAGACTTGTGTATGAGGTGCTACCTCTATGTAGGACTGGTGCAATGGTCTCCCCCCACTACCTGAATCTATGTCACGTAACAGTTTAGTACTCTTTTCTTTGTCTCTGCAAGAGTAATAAGAAACAGAAAATCTTTGTTAAAGATTTTCTGTTTCTTATTACTCTTGCTTAGCTTTTGGAATTAATCTTTGGCTATTCCAATGTGTATTTGGATTTCAATGTCTCATTTTCAAACATATAAACACTGTTAAAACACTTCCACTGGACATATTCATCTGAAGAAGACTGGAAAGTGGACAGAACAAAGCATGAAACAAAAAATAGATGCTGATAATAAAAAGAAAAGATGCTGTATATAAAAGTTGATGTTTAATGAATATCACTTTGAATGTGATAAGACTGTTTAATGAGTTATACATTACCAAGATTTTCATTACCATCTTGAAATGTTCATGTAAAATAGGTTAATTTCTCATCCTTGTCAAATTTTAATTTAAAACTAGCTTATTTTTCCTTTCAGTTTTAAAATGTATCAAAAACTCTTAAGTATCATGTTTGTATATTTGAAATCAGACTATAATCAGTATTTACTTATTTCTTATAAATAATATACTGTTTTTTATTATCCTTTTCTAATTCTTAAATATTTCTTACTTGCAAAGGCAGTTTTGTTCACTTCTTCATTGTTTCTAACTTACGTATATTATCAATCAACATAACACCTAAATGATACTGGATATTGCATGACTTGTTTCATTATTGAAAAACTATTTATATTAAATTATTGATTTTCTAATGCTTGTCTTGTTTCTTTGAATTTTTTAGGTTCTTCACCTGACAGGCAATGAAGACACTTGCTATTATAACTTCAAGTGTGCCATGCCATTTGGAGTACTTAGTGCATTCAATAATGTCTTCAGTAATATCGGCTATGTCATGCTGGGCATATTGTTCTTACTCCTTGTCTGGAGAAGGTCAGTAAATATGTATTTTTTTAAAAAAGTTAGAGAATCTTTATTATACTCTTTGCTATTTTCATGATTAATCTTGTTTGTTATAATAAAAAACTACCAAGATAAACATGATGGTCCAAATAGGAAGTTATATAATAAAGATAAGTCTACATTTTGAATATTCCAATGTAAATAATGAAAAAAGGCTAGAGAGTGCAATAGCCAAAATGCTGTGAGTATAACAACCAAGATAAGCATGATGGTCCATGCAGTAAAACATATAATAATGATAATTCTTCATCTCAAAAATTCTAACATAAATAATGAAAGAATGCTGGAGTGTACAACAATTAGAAATATTGTGATTATAACAAAAAAAAATGAGCATGCTGGTTTGAATAGCAAAGCATATAATAATGATAATTCCTCATTTAAAAAATTCCCCCATAAATTATCAAATTATTATGGATCTAATGTAATACACCAGTGGAAATGATTTAAAAGCTAACACAAATAATAGACTATCTTACATCCCTCTGTAAATCCAGAGAGCTGAAGTTAATTCCAGTCTGCTTTATATCCAAACATCTGTTTATTCTAGAATTCATGGATACAAAAGCAATTATAAAACTGAAGAGGTTTTTTTTCTTCTAGTTTTGACTTCAAGAGTGCAGAGTAATTGATCATGGTTAAGTGTAATTGGTGAAAATGGAATTGACAAAATTCCCAATAACAAAAGCAAGAAAAAGAACAGGGCAAAATAATACTAAGCAAACAATATGTATATGCAAGTCAAAACTAGGCAAAGCAACAGTAATAAGGCAAAACGTTCAGAAAGAATGGTTTTAACACACAAAAGGGATACAGTCAAGTGATTGTAACATTCTGACTTCAAGAGAAGAAAGAAAAAAAATATGGTAGATGAGACTGAGAAGTGGTCCATTTTCTTGGTTAAGAAGAAATCCCAGCATGTATCTGTAGGATTTGTTTATAAATTCGGGGAGGGGGACATTTTTACAGCCCTCCAACTGAGATTGGAACCAAAAAAGAGTCAACATGTTTTCATTTTTATTTACCTCTGACTTCAGTCATTGTATTTGAAAAAAAATCTAAGGTGCTAAATAAGCAGAACAATTCACTAACTTTTAGAATATAGACTTGTGTATTGAAATCTGAAATGACCTTGTGTATTATATTTCAATATTTTTAATTGAAGGAGTAAGTCAAAGTAGCTTGAGTCTTCTTTTTTTACATCAAAAGTTGTCCAATTACAATATGTTAATGGAAATAAAAGTCATGCACATGTAGTGTCTTCAAATACTAAGAAAACCTTTTTTTATTTTTATTTTTACTGAATTTCAACCAATACAAGGTCAAGAGTCACTCAAGGTAGAGAGTTACCATCAAAATGGTAATGATGAGATGTGTGATATGAATGAAAGAAAAGATTGTAGGAAGTAAAGATTATGGGGATAAGGAGTATAGATAATGATTGAATTGCAAAAAGAAAAAGCTCAAATTAGTAAAATAATTTCTTTCACCGACTACTGAAATGTTTGTGCCTAATTCATTTTGTGCTTACAATTGATTTGCCAACTGCAAAAATACTTTTCTTAGTTGGGGGAGTTGCAGTCATCAAATGGGCTTATAGTATATAGAAAAATATTATCAATTGAAGTAAACATTGAATTTATTAGTTCTTTTCTATATTATAATTAATGAAAAAAATTTTTTTTAGAAAAATTTTGGAATTTTTTTCTAGTATAAATAAGAAAATATTTAGAAAAAATTTAATGGCAATTTTTTTACATACATTTTATATAAGGTTTGCTATTAACAGCAAATTTCACCATCTACAAGGGACACCTATCTATTACAGATTACAAAGTCCTACTATCAGCTTTCATATTGGTATGCATTTTTATTTTAATTTTGTCAAAAGTGATGGATTGTTGTTTAAACAAAATAAACAGTATTTTCAGCTTTTTTATTTTAAGAAAGGTAAAATATCTGACAAATGCAAAAACCCAAAATTTGTGCAGTTTATGGAGGAGGTAATGTACATGATTGAACATATCAAAAGAAGTTTGCAAAAATTTTGTGTTTGAGATTTTTCACTAAATGCTCCACAGTCAGGTAGATCATTTGATTTGATAGTGATCAAAACATTACATGAGAATAATTTTTAATTTTTGATAGAAAATTCACTATTTGTTTGCAATACATATTCTTATATTCTTACATGTATACAAACAAAGGCTAATCTATTATATTCCAAATATTATGTGAGTGAAAAATAATAAATATTCATAATGCATTATAACAACATTATTAAATAAATTTAAATATGCATAACATATGCAGTTCACTGGAAAATTGTGTCACATGATTTGATGGTAAATAAATAAACAGATGTATTATGGCTTGCAGCCATTATGTATTTTTAAATAAAACAAGTATATATATATATAATAAAAACTATAATTGTTTTGAAAAAAATTGATAGTAAAAAATGAAACTAAGTGCACTAAAAGGAGACATCCATATTTTGCTGTTTCAATAAATATGAATTTCTCTAACCAAACAATTGCTGTTTGTTTTTTGATTGACCTTCACTTTTGAAAATTATAGTATGGTAAATACTAAAATTGGTATAAATTGTCACCCTGGGATTACTATTACTTGAATGTAAAGGTCTTTAGTGTCATATCAGTTTGTAATTGTATTCTAAAAAATGTAAACTTTTTCCTGCATTTAAGTAATATTGTATAATGTGACTAATAATAATTATTACAATAACCTGTATTGCAAATACAAATTAAAATAAGTGTCATTTATAATAAAATTAATAATATCATTACCCCATCATTTTGAATCATGAACTGCTTTTAAAAGGATGCAACGGGTTTATGGGTGGTCTATTTTATTTTTAATGTTCAATCTAATTCATTTTAATTATAATTAGTTTCTAGCATTCCATTGTAATTATTTTCATTTGTGTTCAAGTATGATACTATTTTATTAACTTGAGTATTTATTTGAAATAAAATGCTTTGCCTATCAATGGATTTCTTTGTCTATTTTTAGGGATTTGTTACATAGAGAAACTGTAAAAAAATTTGGAAATATTGAGCAGGTAAATATATTGATCATTTTTCAGTTCAAAAAAAATTTGTCTAAAAATATATGCTATAATGAACAGACATCTGCACACACTCTCTGGCCTTTGAGCTGTGATTAAATTGTAGAATATAGGAGGGAAGCCTGGTCCTAGGGGTTCCAATTATGTGACAGGATTGCACTAAAAAGGATGGTCTTAGGGCCTGGGCAATTTTTGCTCGCCACCTGTATGTACAGCACACACATTAAACCAACCTTATGGTAACCCCTACCACCATGGGGGAAGGGGAGGTAAATATAATATTTGTACAGAAGTAGTTAGTAATAAATCATTACTTAAATATAACCATAACAGCATGCATATTCCCTAGCCCAGCATTGGGTATGTCAAGAGCAAGATGGCCTATCCTTCTTCAGGCGGATTTTGAATTCTGAGCTGTAATTCTACTGAAATGCTTGCTCTACTAAAGAACCCAATCTACCCTTGAGGAGAAAAGATGAATTTGTGGGTTTCTCAAGGCATGCAATCAGTGCACAAACAGCCTTGGCTAGAATTTGAACCCTGCTCATTTTCTGTGACAATAGACATTATATTATCTGCACACATTGGTGATAATGTGGTAGGAAGAAAAGAGCCATGACAAACCCACATTTGCCAGATTTTTGTCTCTCCTCTATGTTGCCCTTCTCTCCATTTTTTTACACTATAATATAAAGTGTAGTTGATATTTATTTTAATAATCTTAGATTTCCAAAGAAAAAAATCAAGCTATAATTAATTCCTGAGAAGTTTGTCTGTCCTGTTTGATTAGTGATATTAAAAGTAGAAAAAGGATTTGGGATCCACTGACATCCCCCCCCCCCAATGAAGACCATGGACTTGGATGTGCCGGTGGTGTAATAAATAGTAGCTCTGAATGAGAAATCAGAGAACCATGTTCACATTCCATTTGAGTTTGTTACATGCAAATACCCTTGGGAAAGGTAGGAATCCATCTCTTCTACCCCAGCTATAAGTTAAATAGCAGGGCAGACTGAGCTCTCTAGATGTGGTTGGCAGCCAGTCTAGGAAAATAACAATTCTGAATTTAAAACCATAACAGTTGTCCATGTTTCTTGAGCCTCAGCAATAATGATGGAAAGAAGCAAGCAAAAATAGATTTTTCCATGTGAAATCTATCATAATAGCTACAGTTAAGAAAAAAAATTGAACAAAAGTGTATGGTGTCCCTTCAGGGTGTAGGTGATCATGGCTCTCCACAATTTTCTGTCCTTTGTAGCTCTTAATAAACTTTGTCTTTTTGTTATCTCACCTAAACATTGATCTGCCATCCATTCACTTAAGCTCACTGGGTAGGTTATGTGTTGCCTTCCTCTGTCCATCTTTCCTTCAATCTGTCCTGCATATATCAAATTTTCCACTCCCTCTTTCCTCATTATGTGCCCAAGAAATTTCAACTCTCTTCCTGATGTTAAGTATAAGTGTCTTTTTTGTTTCCATTTTCTCTAAAATTTTGTGTTGATCACATGTTTGGTCCATGGTATTTTCAGTATCCTTCTGTAGAACTAAGTTTCTGTTGCTTCAAGTCTCTTTTTGATCTGTGAGGAGATTGTCCAGTATTCACTGCCATATATGAGGGTTGATATTACATAACATTTCAGAACTCTTTTCTTTCTTTACATTTAGAAAATATGTGCATTGTGGTGTAATGGATATCGGCTAAGAATGAGAACTCAGAGAGCCAAGTTCAAATTCCTGTCAAGTTTGTTATTGTTGCAGAGTGATTTCACAGTGGAGGCTAGTATTTGTACTAAGTCGGTCCTAAAATAGGTTCGACGTACAAAATGTTAGGAACTTGATATAATAGGTATAACACAGAGTAATCTAGTTGTGGTCGCTGATACTTTAGTATTTGACTAACTGTCGTCTGACATCGATGGGCTGACCGACTGACTCATTACTCTTACTACTCCTACTTATTATAGGTGGAAGAGTCTATCAACTATAGAATAGGTGTGTTCCACCATAACACTTATGCACAAATAACCTTGGGAAAGATATAAATCCATCTCTTCTCCTCCCTGCTGTTGGTTGAGTAGCAGGACAGACTGGATTCTTTAGCCTTGGTTGACAACCAGTCTACCTCAGAAAGAAAAGGCAACCTGCTGTGGGGAAAATCTTCTGCCACATAAGTCAAGTATAGAAAGATACATACATGATTGCCCAAGTGTGTATCACATGTGGCACTTAACTTACTGACATTTCCTTTAGTATAGACATAATTGCAAGGGTAAAATTCTACTTATATTTAATTTGTTTTGCTTTCCATTTCACACACACATTAATGTTGGCTCCAAGTGCTCCTCCTCCATAACCAACTTCCTAATTGCAAGAAATGTCACATTTTATACATCCTTAGCAGCACACTTTAAAGTGAAAGGCTTTAAAAAGAAAACATTGGAATAAGCAGCACTGTTTAAAGTGATTGAGGAAAGCACAAGATATCAAATGCTATTTTAATAGGAAAACCATCAGATAATTTTGATAGTTCTTTATAAAACCATTAACCTGAGCAGTGCTGGATGACCTTGCTTGTATACATCCAAACCATAAATATCCACACCCATGGTGATGCTGACACTTATTGTATAAAACATCCAAGCAAATTTTCTATTTGGTTTCTATCTCTCTACAGTATTATGGTATTCCTCAACCATATGGCCTGTTTTATGCTATGGGCCTTGGCCTTTGTATGGAAGGAGTGATGAGTGCCTGCTATCATGTATGCCCAACTTATTCCAATTTCCAATTTGGTAAGTTTTCCTATTGTTGTCAAATTTCTTCTCAACAATATTGTTCTACACTACTAACAATTTGTGGTTGAAATATTTGATAAAATCCTTTAGGTAACAAAAGTTAAAATAAACACTGTTACAATGTTAAACATCTTGATCCTTATCAATATCTTCACTGCTACATTGTACCCAAGGCCAGAATATAACCTTTTGGGACCCATAGGCTAATGAAATTATTGGGCTCCCCTAAGAAGGAGCCACCTTCTAATTCACCCACACTCTTCAATATTTTTTACTCAGGATATATTGTAGCAACATTTACACAGCTTGAAGTAAACTTATTACAAATTCTTTCAATAAACTAGAATAGCTATCTTTTGTTTGACAATAAATATATTCTTAAGAAATATAAAGTAGTACACATTTCTATGCAACTGTATTAAAAATCAGATTTTTTATAATCATCATAACAATAAAACAATCAAAATAAACATAAGTTTGTCATATTGATAACATTTCAGTTTATGAAACTATTTAGAACTTATAACAACTAGAAAATTAAAATCATTGATTTATAAAAGCTTACTGGACTCTAGGCTGTAGCTTGTATTAGCCTAAAGGATAATCCATCCCTGGCTGTACCCAACCTGCTTCACTACATTGTCATATTACCAGGATTTTTTTATCCTTTAGCCATATTAGGATGTGTAGGTGGTGTAATGGATAGTAACTCAAAATGGGAAATCAGAGAGCTGATTTCAACTTCCAGTCAAGTTTATTATATTCACTTTCATGCAAATAGCCTTGGTAAATGTATGAATCCATCCCTTCTCTCTCCAGCTATGAGTTAACTAGTAGGACTTGTCTCGAAAAATAATTTAATTCTAAAAAAATTGTTAATGTAATATTCACTCATAAAAAAACAACTATGCTTACAATCCAAATTATGTTTTGGCTTTAAATAACCCATAAAAGGCTGATAAGCTGTAAAAAGCAAATCAATTAACTATTAGCCATATTGGTCATATCAGTATCATCATCTGAATTAATTTCATTATTAGCATCCAAATCATTACCACCATTGTACTTATTTTTATCTGACTTTATTTCATGCCAAAACTGTAAGTTCATTTAAAACTTAACCTTTTAGTATCTATCGTTCCATTATTTTTTTATTATTATTTCATCCCCAAGTAAGGCAATAAAGCCACTAAGATGCAAGGGGTTACTGAATGTTAGAGAATATTATAGAAAAATACTATTAAGGAGAGAGAACAATGAAAGAACAAGAATTAAGTAGACAGAAGATAATGATTGACATTGTAATTTTTGAAGATCAAAGTTTACTGGAAAGTAAGAAGCCAGAAGAGAGTTCCATAATCGAGGAATGCAAATGAAGAAACTGTTAGCATAGAACTTATGGTTACATCTAGCCATTCCAACTGCAAAATGATGAGACCTTGCTGTTAATCTAGTGCTGTGCTTAAATTAATAAAGTCTAGGTACCATAGAGGAAAGCTCATCAGAACAAATACCATGAATTTTTTTATACAAAATGCACAGGGAAGCTACCTTATGGCAGTGAGAAAGTGACTGAACCTGAGATGCTAGGTCAGGACCTATAATATTGCAGATTCTTCTTCAGATTTTATCAAGAATCTCTAAATATATAGCAGGAGCACAAGACCATATATGGCAGCAATATTCAAAGCAAGGATGAATGGTGGACTTATAATTATGTAAGATAGATTCTGGTGAGAAAAATTATCTAGCACAACACAGTGAACCAACTTTCCTAGCTGCATACTTAGCAATTAATTCAATATAATCTTTCCATTTCATGTGAGTAGAAAACGTTAGTCCAAGAAGGTGTAATGAGTCACTCTCCTAGAGGTAAGTATCAGTCATGCTGATAGAAGGTAAAAAGAGTTCTCTCAGATGATTAAAAGAAACATATTGGAACATATTTTAAGACATACATTCAGACACTCCTGAATCCTCTCCAGGATGAATTGTTGCTCTCTCAAATAGGCTCCTTGTTTTGAACATCTGTTGAGACCAAGTTTCTCCAGATTTCAATGAAACTCATATATACAATCCATCACTAAAAATGCTGGAAAAAATGGTTAGCTCTCCTTGTACCACTCTATAAAATATTTGATTCCTCTTTCTTTACAAGAACCAGTTCAAACCAAAACTGGAGTATTGCTGTCATATCTCAGATGGAGCTGCCTAATACTTTCTTTCCAACCTTGACAAAAACATCTACATGGCTTTGTGGCTGATGAATTATTTTCTGCCCTACAGCCACTTTCACACAGATGAAACATTACAAGTCTTTTGTTACTCTATAACTATTTCCATGGAAATATTCAGATGAGCTATGTTCCCTAGTTCCACAAGTTCAGATCATTACAGCTAAGATCTACCACCTGATATACGCAACATTGAATCATCCTCATTCCCTTCATACTCCATTGCTAAGAAGGAAGTTCTATTTGGTCAGCTTCTTCCCAAGAACCACTGCTTTATGGAACAGACTCTCAAGAGGATGCTTCCCCCAATCGCTAAATACATAACCTTTGTCTATCCTACATATCACCATAATCTGAAATTCTTACCTCCTCCTCTTGCACCCATAAAACAATCTCATTCAATAATCTGATAGACTGAGTGACTCTTGGGCCTTGTATTATGTGCAAAATAATAAGATAAAAAGGTTAATTTCTTAACTTTGGATTTTCAAATAGATTACACAAAAGCATTTGACAAGGATCTAGTTGCACTGCTAGGAAAACTCAATCTATTATAAAAAGATATTAGAATAATTCAGAACTTATAGTTGGAGTAAACCACCTGCATGCAGATAGAAAACAGAATAACTACACACAAACAGAAAGGGGCATGAGACAAGGGTGTGTCTTATCTCAGATTCAACCTCTACACTATCCTAAGGGAATTGGAGACTCTACCAGGATTTATTGGTATGTATAATCTTAACAATATAAAATATGCAGATGACACTGTGTTGATAGCAGACTCAGAAAGAAAACTGCAGGACTTTATAGACAGAGTAGTAGAAGAAAGCAAAAAAAAGGACTAACCATCAACTGCATAAATCAGAAAGTATGTTCATTAGCAAGAGAAAAAGCATAACATGTGAGTTACAAATTGGAGATGTCAACAATCAAGCAAGTAAAGAAGTTTAAATATCTGGGAAGCATTTTACCAAAGGATGGAAAATGTGACACCGAAATCCGAACACACATTGAACTAGTGAAAGAAGCATTCCAGTACTGTGAAATGGAAAAATTTCATTAAAAAAAAGAGTGCTGGATTACTATATGTTATCAATTCTCTTATATGGTAGTGAATGTTGGAAAATCTCCCCATGGATGAGGAGAAAACTAGAGGCAGCAGAAATTTGGTTTGACAGAAGGATACTGAAAATTCCATGGATGGAGAAAGTAAGCAACAGAGAAGTCTTAAAGAAAAGTGCAACAGAAAATACATTTCTACTGAGAATCAGGAAAGACAGCTGAAATTCCTTGGATACATAAGGAAGGAGGGCTTGGAAAAGATAACCCTCATGGGGCATATTGAGGGTAAGAGAAATAGAGGAAGGCAGCAAGCCACTTACTTGACGAGTTAATGAATGGACAGTGGAAATGGGGTGGGGACCTGAGCAAAAGGAGAAAAACTGCTAAGAGCCACAAGAGATTGTGGAAAGCCATGATTGCTTATGTTCTGAAGGCATGTGGCACATAGAAGAAAAATATGTCTGTACTATTAGGTTGGTGCAAAAATAATGTAGTTTTCTCACATATGTTACTATGTGAGAAGACAACATTATTTTTGCACCTACCTAATAGTTACAGTAATCTTTTGTGTATAGATTGCTAGGAATTATAAGACACAATTAAAAAATGCAGAGAAATTCCAGGGGGAAAAGTTTCATTTTCATGTATAAAATGCACCTGATTTTAGAGCAAAGAAAATAACTAAAACTTGTGAAAAAGGAAGAGAAAAAAAATGACACATTTGATTTACTTTTGTGATCCATAAGCATTACAAAAATGAGATAATGACTCTTGGTATATATGACCACTAAATCAATACACATTGAGTAGATCAAAATAAAATTGAATAAATATTAACTTGTTTCTTTCTTTTGGTTTTAATTATTGGGGGACAATCTGAGGAATTTCTTTCAATGGTTTTTATTTTGAAATTATGCATTATTTAGAATTTTTTATTGTAAATTGAATAATATTTTTACTATTGAATGATTTCAAAACTCACACAAAATCCAGAAAAAATATGGAACCGTTCATGACTTAGAGAAACATAATGAAAGATTTATTTTCCTTTGTTAAAATACACCATTAGAGAGATATTATCTCTCCATAAAAAAATAAATCACATTTGACCTGATTTTTGTCCATTTTGAGTCCTGAAAAAAATCAGGTTGAATTCTAAGAGGTTGAGTATAAGATGCAGCAGACTTTTGGACATGATTTTGAATGACAGAAAAACCCATGTCTTATACACACAGGATTACAGTACTTTAAAAGCAAACCAGCATAAACTTTACAAAGCTTATGAATGCTAGCTGTTATCAGCTGTGAATACAAGCCAATGCACAGCTGATGGAACAGCTGCACAAATAAAAAAAATAAATTGTTGTCTAAATTTGAATTAGTTAACCTTTTCAAGTTGTTTATAACCAATAACAGAAAGCTTGAAATTTCTTAGCATTTTACTACAACAGTGTCCATAGACCTTGCCTTATTGTCAAACCTTAGAATACACCAACTGCATTATCTTGTAGTGTGTTAAGAACCCACTTCAACAGGAACACCTAAGTGGATTCTTGCAGGCTTTGATATGATCTGGACATATATCTATTTTCTTGAATCTTATGTAAACTGCCTTTTTAACACTGGTGTAAAACAGTCTTGAGGACTCATTTTAACTCTGATGAAAACTGAATTTGTGTCTACCTTTTTTTTATTAATTCATTTTTACTTTTGACCTATTAAAACTTATATTAAACATTAAATGACCCAATAACAGTTGATATTTTTTTTATAATGATGTTCACCCTATACAAGGCCCAAGAAACACAGTTTATAAGGATATGTGAGGAAGATAATGGTTGATGCTAGAACAGGCCAAAATTGTAGTGATTGAGGAAGCATCCTCTTGGGAGTTGGTCCCACAAATTAGCAATTCATGGGAAGAATCTGCTTGAGTGAAAATGGAATACGTAGGGAATGAAGGTGGTTCACTACAATGTATGTAGCATGGCAGATAAGAACTGTCAAGGTGTGAACTGGTAGCACTAAGAAATGTAGTTCATCAGAGTACTTTCCATGGAAATATTGATAAAGCAGTCAAAGATTTGCAATGCTTCATCTGTGGGGAAAGGGACTGTAGGGTGGTAAATAATTAACCACCTACAAGAGTCACTTTTGGACTCTGTCAAGATTGAAAAGTGAAAACTGGGCAGGTCCTACTCATATATGGCAGCAGTACTCCATTTTTGACCTGATCTGGCTCTCATATAGGCTAGTAGGAGAAATTAACCAATTACCTTATTTCCAGTGCTATTGTTAAAGTAAAATATAACAGTCTAAATTTCTGAGATGAATAGTTATCACTATTTATATTAATGTCTTCATCTTTGTTGTTATCACAAAGTTTTTTGTTTTTTTTTCAGATATCTGCCAATTCAGGTATCCTTCAGGGAATTTCAAATTGAACACTTTATTTAATCTACAGAGAGAGTTTGTTCTTGTTCTGTTGTCCATGTTAAAGAACCATAGCCTAGAAGATTAAAGCATTGGTTCATGGATTTGGTGACAGAGGAATTTAGTGTTTGATCCCTGGGCTGGATAGTACAGACTTGGACTCGGTGGAAAAAGGGAGAGTAATAACTGAGCACTATTAAAAAAGAACAAGACAAGATATCCCTAGACATGAACAGTGGAATCAGAACAATCTAATGCTGTAGATTAAATAAATTGCTTCAATTTTTCTGAGGACTACTTGGATTGACAAATACCTGAAGAAGGATAGAGAGCATAACAGGTGAAACATTGTAATAACAAAAAAGATGCAAATGTTAGTCTGAATGTAAATAATAAAAGTAACAATCATAAAAATTATAACTACAGAAAATTTCTTATTAATCTTTGATTAATCTTTGTTCTACATTATTTAAGTTGCTTTTATCACAAATCTGCGATTGTTATTGTACAACTGTCAAATAAGCAGCATCAACTAAAAATAAAGAATAATTCTTTGGTAAATATGAAAATATATTTAAAATCTGTTTAATTAAACATAAGTGTCTGAAAAGTATGGTAAATATACAGTGTAAATAAATAAGTTTTGATATTGATTCTTCACATCAAAAATATTATGATTTTGTCCTAAAATAGTTGTTATATTTATTGTATGAAATGAGTATATAAATATAACAACTATTATAGGACATAATTCTATTGGGAGTAAAAGAGAATGAGAAAACTTGAGAAGGAACCAGAAACCCAATCCTAAACAAGAAACGAGGGATAAACCTCTACTCCTGTTCAAAAGACTGGGGAGGAATCTGAACCAAACAATAGACAAACCTATCTATACCTATTGAAAGTAGTAATAAACAAATAAATAGTACCTCTGTCCCATAATAGTTATCTATGAAGCTTAGTTTGGCACAAGGATGGGGCACCTTGTGATGATTAATCTCACTACTAAGTAGTAATGTCTAACTAGACTAGCTTGCTGATCAATAGCCAGTGTTAAAGTGCTCTTTTAATCATTTACTAAACTTAATTAATTTTGGCACAAGGCAGCGGCTGTGGGGTACCAAATGGAGATTGAACCCATTACTCAGTAGTAATGGTCAACTAGACTAGCGTTGCTAACCATTAGCTCATGGTGAGGCACCTGAGTTGTTACTCAGTTTTGGCACAAGGTCACAAGTATGAAACACCCAGTAATGATCAAACCTAACTGTTCAATAGTAATGGTCAACCAGACTAGATTGCTGACCATTACCCATTACTAAGGCAACCTCTGTCCCACAATAGTTGTTACATTTAGTGTATAACATGTGTATGCAGATGCAACAATCACTATGGGACAGAGGTAGTAATAAGTAAATAAATAAATACTAACTCTGTCCCATAATGAGTGTTACATTTAGTGTATGAAAGGTTCATGCAAATGTAGCAAATTTTATCTATTTTTTTCATATTAAGTTTCTGCTTTCTAATCACATTTAGTTTCCATTTATTCTCTTTACAGATACTTCATTTATGTATATTATTGCTTGCCTGTGTATGCTACGTTTGTACCAGACAAGGCATCCAGATATAAATGCTAAGGCCCACACAGCATATCTTTATATGGCCTTCATTATCTTCATAGCAGTTATTGGAGTGGTAAGAAAATAATTTTTTAAATCCTTTTTTTATTTTTAATAAAATTTGTTCAATGTTATTTACATACCCAAAAGACCACAATACTAATTATAATGAGTAGTTAAACTCATACTTTTATTAAAGTGGTAAGAACATGTTTTTTAATCACTTTTTATTTTTTAATAAAATTTGTTAAATGCTATTTACACATTATCCCATTGTACCTAAAAGATCAGTCCTAATTATAACAAGTTGAACTTAATATATCAGGCAGCAAGGTCTCTGATCAGGACCTTGGAGGTTTTGAGGTGTGTGGGACCACCTCTTAATTGCTGTTGTTTTCAGGTCCACTCTGACCCAGGGTGGTAGCACCTGTTAGGGTCTTAGCTATAGGCAAATAGTGAACCTCAAAACAAAAATCAACAGTGCATTTTTATAATAAAATGACCAACAATACATTTTTGATAGCAAAATGACAATGCAATGCTAAAAATATATAGAAGTACATTTTTATAATAAAATTACCAACAATACATTTTATGATCTACAAAATATATATCTAAAAATACATACCTTTACTCTGAAAGTATAAAATTATGTACAAAATATCTGTAGTTGAAAATATAAAATTATTTAGATTTTGTGATTAAATAAGCCATGGAGATTGATATGCCACTAAAAATCAAACAACCAACTTGGAAGAACTCTTTCATTACATTAATCTATATAATATCCAACAATTTCTAAAAGAAATCAAACTGTATTCCAAAATATAACTTCAACAAAACTATAACATAAAACACATGTATCACCACTTGTAGTAATTATGTCCACATAAACATATATCTGCACAAAAGCTGAGTATCATCTACCATATATTCAATTGTGAAAGCAGAATAATATATTTTTATTACTTCAAAGATCTCAAGAAAATTAAAGTTTAGCATTAAATGACCCATAAGGAGTTGATATGCCATTAAACAAACAAAAAACAAAATTGGAACGAACTCAAAACTGTTTTTGAAATGGTTGTAACCATTTTTAATCACTTTTTTATTTTTTAATAAAATTTATTTAATGTTATTCACATATTATCCCGTTGTGCCCAAAAGACCACAATACTGATTCTAATAACTAGCTGAATTCACAGCAGTTGTTAAAGTGGTAAGAAACATTTGTTAATCACTTTTTATGATTTGTTTAATGTTCTTTACACATTATCCAATTGCACCTAAAAGATCCCAGTCCTAATTATAATATTTAGCTAATCTACAGGTATACCTCACCTTACATCAGTAATTTGTTCCAGGAGAGGCAACTTAAGTGGAAAAATGACAAATTGAATTTACTTGTCTCAAATTTACATCATTCCGTGCTGCTGCTATGTTCTGTACAGCCTTATATAATCTTTCCAAAAGTCACAAAGTATGCATGACTCATCAAGATCAGTTGCAGCTATTACTTTCCATAACATACACTTCATATAGTAACGCTTGAAGATTGCAATGACTCCCTGATCCATTGGTTGTATAAGACATATGGTATTTGGAGGGAGGTACGCAATGGTAACATTGGGGTGAAAATCAACAATGTTTTATAGGTGGACAGGAGCATTATCAATTATTAATAATATTTTAAAAGGAATCCCCTTCTTGCAATAGTTTTCTGCCGCTGGGATAAAATGATTAAAGAACCAATCTTCAAAAATAACAAGTCACTCATGCTTTTGGATTAGCCATCCATATAACAGGAAGAGATACCTTGATTACATTCAGGATACGGGGGTTGCGTGCATGATACACAAGCAATGGTTTTAATTTAAAATCTCCAGCACAATTACCTTCAAACATAATGGTCACACATTCTTTTGAGACCTTGTAACCTGGAATTGATTTTTCTTCTTTAGAAATGGAAGAACAGTTTGGCAATTTTTTCCAATATAATCCAGTTTCATCAGTATTAAAAATCTGTTCAGGAAGAAATCTGTTTTCTTTGATGATCTTAGCCAATGCTTTTGGAAAATCAGCTGCTGCTTGTTCGTCAGCTGATGCACTTTCACTTTGCTTTTTAATAGTGATAACTTCATTCTTTAAATCTTATAAACCAGCCTTGACTCACTTTAAACTCTAAATCTTTCTCATTTGGGTATTTTTTGTTCAGGTCCTCAAACAAAGACAACGTTTTCACTTGAATGATTTCTTGACTAATAGCAGCACACTGATGATTCAACCTATCAATCCAAAGAGAAAGAAGTCAAAGATTTTTCCTCTTTTCTTATTGATAAGCATATTCATCATCCCTGGTGCATCAGATTTGATATGTGCCAAAATCTTATCTTTATTGTGAACAATCGACAATACAGTTGTCTGACTCATTCCAAAAGATTGAGTAATCGATATAACCTTTTCACCTTTTACATAGCATTTTATCATAGTAAGTTTATCATCCAGCATTATAGCATGACACTTAGCACTTGCACTAGGAATTTTCTTAGGAGCCATTGGGCAAAATATAAAGTCACAAATGAATGAGAATGAGAGAGTAGGGGATAAGCATTCATATACCGTGTGTCTATGCCTAAACTAAACTGCATTTCAGTTTCGCAGGAATCATGAGAGGCACTGACAACAATGCCAAACAGTAGATATTGAAACTACCATGGAAAATGCCAATATTGAGCTCTTAAAGAATGCTAAATAAGACAACAACACAAAATCACAGATGTTTTCATATTTTGTTCTCTAGGATTTATGATGATTATATTAACATTTACTGTAAATGTAAGTATTCTAAAGTGATTTTATATACTTTTATTCTTATTTATTGTACAGTAACATGATTTTATGTGCTTTTAACACTTTTCTAGTGAAATTATAACTTCAGTATTTGTGCCAGACAGACGTAAAGTGGAATAAAATGACTTAAACTTGATTTTTATTTTTCCATATATTTTTTTGACAAACAATGTAGAATCTAGAATGACTTAACCCAAAACAACTAAACCCGCAGTATACCTGTACTAGAAATTCTGCAGGTGTTTACAATTAAGATATCATTATTAATACATGTTTATTTCTGCTATTCTTGACAGAAGGAGCTTTTTATATAAATAATAATGATATATCAATACAGTTGAAATTATAGTCATTGTGAACTCTATGATCTTGTCAATGGCTGTATAATATGTGCTACCACAGAACTACATATGGTATTGAATTCCAAGTTGGCCTTCTCCTAAACTTGTTGCCAACCACAGCTTCACAGTCTAGTCTGCCATAATATTTAACCCTTAACTAGAGGAAGAAGAGATTGTTTTACACTTTTCCCAAGCGTATTTGCACAAATGGATGTGCAGGTGGTGTGTATATTCGTATTTTATATCAATTTATACATATAAAATGTGTTTCATGTTCTTTACACATTATCCAGAAGATAATACTAATTCTAATAAGTAGCTGAACTCATAAAAATTCTGTTAATAATCAAGATATCGTTAGTATTCACACATACAAGGATCAATCAAAAAGTATCAGGATTAGTACTATAAAAAGGAAATTGTAACACATATCATTTAATGTGTGGGATCACTCACATCATAGCAGCAGAAATAGCTTTGTGTTCACAGGAATAAAACATACACAGAGATAACAGTAAAAGCATGTTAAATTGTACATTAATATCATACAATTTATTTATTTTTGTGTACTGGTGTATGTATTTTAGATTGCAAATGTTTAAGGTTGCATGTAATAAAAGGAAAAAGTTACTTTGTATTATCACAAGCAATGTCCTGGAGAGAGAAGTTGGGATGTGTTAACTATCCAAAGGTTGATAGCAAAAAGATTGAATTCAACATCTTTTGGTGGGATATCCGTTTTCTGGCAGGAACAGTTTCTGTTGCATTCAGGGATAATTTTTATTATTTTTATTTTATATTTATTTTATTTTATACAAAGTTTTTATGTTATTTGTTTGATTTTATTTATAATATCCATTATTATTATTATTTTATTTTTATTTACTTATAATAATAATGTCCCTACAAATCTCCTTCAAAGTAGTTCCCTTCTGAAACCACACACTTTATCCAACATTGTTACCATTAATAGAAGCATTCCAGGAACTCCTATTTTGGGATAGCAAGCAGCTGCCTCTTGAATTGAGACTTAATATTCTAAAAGTGAGAATATATTAAATGAATTCACTTCACCATAGATTCTAAGGGTTTGAATTTTAAAGAAAAATCTTTTTTCTAGGGTTGCATCATTTTTGATGATATGTTTACTAAGTTGGCATCAAATAAGGTTTTTTTTTTAATTTTTATGATTCAATGATAAGAAATGGATCTATAATTGAGTAAATTATAAATCCTGAATTCAACTGTCCATGCTACTTGCCAAGCTTTCAAAAAAGGCCTAAATGATTTTATTTCAAGGGTGAGTTGCAAATTTTTGTCAACTAGGAATTTCAAAGTTTTTTGTAAAGTAAATGTAATGAATAAACAATGCTGAAAATAAACTTAAGAAGTTTTATTCAGTCAAACTGAATTGTTAATGAACAACCTTTTATACAGAGTGGTTAGTACTGGAACAGGTAGGATGGGATATGTTCGTTATTATCACAGTAAGTCATCAGATGATTATAATCAACTTTATTTTTCATTATATTAATGAATATATATGAATACTAATTATATATATATATATATATATATATATATATATATAATTAATAATATTGTCATTTTCAAACTTAAAAAAGCAGAACTGTTGAAACTGTAATAATGCTTTTTTGCTTTTTGTTCAGGTTTACCAAAATCCTGTTTTCTGGATTATTTTTGCTGTGATACACTTTATAACAACGCTGGTCCTAAGTGTACAGATATATTACATGGGCAGGTGGAAAATAGGTGAGTATGAAAATGCCTGTGTGTGTAATGAGGTATCTTGATATTAATCTAGACAAGAGGCTTCTTTGTGACATTTTCTACAAAGTCTCTTTTGCTCTGGCATAAAGTATTTCTTTTCTATAATAAAGGATATGCAAGTGGTGTAATGGATAGCTTCTTTTTTGTAATCATTTCATCCCAAGCAAGGTAATAAAGCCACTAAGGCACAAGGGGTTACTGATTAAAAAATATGAGAAAAAGGAAAAATATTATTAAGGAGAGAGAACAATAAAAGAACAGGAATTAAGAAGACAGAAAATAATGATTGACGTTGCATTTAAGTTTTTGAAGATAAAAGTTGATTTGAAAGCAAGAAATCAGAAGAGAGTTCTACAAGTGAGAAGTATGAGAGAAGAAACTGTTAGCATATAACTTAGGGTTTCATCTAGCAACTTCAAGTGTAAGATGAGACCTAACTGCCAATTAGTAGTGTGCTTAAATTTGCAAGGTCTAGGTACCAAAGAGAAAAGCTCACCAGAAAAATAACAATAAAAATATTTATAGAAAGACAAAAAGAAGCTGCATTATGATAGTGGGAAAGTGAATTAAGCTGAGATACCAAGTAAGGACCAATGACATTGTAGATACTTATTTGTTTTATCAAAAATCTCAAAATAAATAGCAGACCAAATGTGGAAGCAACATTCATTGCAAGGATGAATGGTAGATTTATAAATGTGTAAGATAGATTCTGGCAAGAAAAATTGTCTAGATCAACACAGTTAACCAACTTTCCTAGCAGCAAACCTAACAAGTGGCTCAATATAATCTTTCCACTTCACATCAGTGGAAAGAATTGAAACACTGGTTCCTGTATGATCATCTAAGTTGAGTAACATTAAGCCTGGTTAGTATCTAAATAGGTGACTGCTTGGAAATACCAGGTGCTTTAAGCTTGGATGTGCAGGTGGTGTAATGGATAATGACTTGGAATTGGTGAGTTAAAGAGTGTGTGAGGTGTATAGCCTATACCAGGTGTGTCTATGCCAGAGTGCTAATTTTTGTATCCTACCTCTATCTCAGCACAGTGTGATAGAGGGATAGCCTTTTGGGATCCATTCAACACATGCTCCCAGTTTTTTTATGCATGCCCAAAAGCTGAAAAGGGATTGCTTCAGCTGATATGGTTTTCAGTGCATGCATGTCTGGTGAAAAATGTAAAATGGCTGCTATACTCTGCTTAGTAAAACTTTATTTAATTCATTTCTTGTAATTGTTTTCCTTTGGGTTTCTTTATTTTTTTCCAGATCTTGGTCTTTTTAACAGGATGCGGTTAATGTTGTGTAGTGATTTTTTACAGTGTGCAAGACCCATGTACAAGGTATGTTTGAAAGACAATGCTATCTTAAAATGTGAAAATATATTCTTGTATTTTTACACTATTATTAGAAATAAACAATTTTGAAATTGATTAAACCCCTGTCAAGGTTAGTTCTTTAGATATCAACATTTTTTGGTGCTACTACGTGGACAGATAATGTATGGGACAGTGGTTTTACTAAGTGCTCACTCATCCACTCTTTACTTTGTCAACCATTGTACCCTGCCAGTGATGAAACCATTTTTTACATTTTTATCAAGATATCTATCAATCGGTCAGAATGCCAGGAGAAGTGGATTCATGCCTTTTGCAAGGACATTAATCCTTTAGCATACAACATGGCCAAATCCACCCAGTAAATATCAGGTCTCAGTTTTCAACCTACCATAACCCACCCCATGTATACTCTGCCATGATATATGACAATATCATTGCAAATAATGTAGGAAGTTATGCAAACAATAAGACTTTGATTACATGCTACTTCTACCATCTCATTGTTCAATTAGCAAAAAAATACAATTTTTACAATCTTTTTCTCCATCTTTTAGTGGCAGTGAGGAATCAAGCATCATAATGAAATGGTGTCTAGTGACTCAGATTGCACATTTGAGGGATATATAGTCCAGGTTATCTGTGAATAAAAATAAAAAAAACTAGAAATGCAAGATGAATCAGATATTGACATTTCTAACATTAATAGTGACAAACTGCTTCAAATAATGATGTTGGTACATGTGTCAGGTCTTGAGTAAATTGTAAGCTAAAATACTTACCAATCATTTTTGTTTTTATTGAACAAGTTTCAAAATTTAAATATTACATGAGATTTCTTAGAATTGAGTTCTTATATATTTTTTTAATTGGTATCACTCCATGCAAAGCAGCAAAGCCACAAGGGGTTACAGAGTGTAGAAGAATTAAAAACAGAAACATTAATAATAAGCAGGAAGAGGAAAGAGTAATCAGGAGGACATTAGAGAGCATTTGACATTGCATTTAAGGTTTTACAGATTAAAGTTGACTGGAAATCATGGAGCTGGAAGGGAGTTCCACAAGCAAGAAGTGTGAGAAAAGAAACTGTTAGCATAGAATTTACAGCTACATCTAGCCAGCTCAACTATAAATTGATGAGGTCTCGCTGCCAGTCTAGTACTGCACTTAAATTCAAAAAGTCTAGGTACTATAGCAAAGAGCTCATCCAAAGAATTACCATGAAAGTATTAATAGAAAATATACAGAAAGACAACTTTACAGTAGTGGGAAAGTGACTGAAGCTGAGCTGCCAGATCAGGACCAATAATATTGCTGATTCTTTGGATCTTATCAAGGATGTCAAGGTAAATAGCAGGGGCACCAGACTATATATGGCGGCTATATTCTAAGCATGAATGAATGGTAGACATACTATTATTTGAACTTGATTTGAAAGATACTATTTCTGTTTTTAGGAATTGTTGGATGTCTGTCTGTTTAACAGACTTTCTTTTTATTTTTTTTTTCATTTCTAACAGTCCTTGATTTTTTTTTACTATTTTTGGTTAGACTAATATCCTCATTTTTTTTTCTATTATGACAATATTTCTAATGTTGTGCCCACCAGCATTCTGTTATCTGTCAGTCAAAGTATAAATAATGTCATGTTGAAAGACCTGTTCTCATGCAATCACTGCAGTTAAGCAACATTGAGCCTAGTCAGTACTTAGACAGGTGACTTCTTGGGAATGCCAGATGGTCTAATGTATAATCGCTCAGAGGTGGAAATCAGAGAACTAATTTCCAATTTTAGTTGGGTTCATTATATTCACTTACATGCAAATACTCTTGGAAAATGTATGAATCTACTTCTTCACTCCCCACGCTATGGGTTAATTAGTAGCACTTGTATTAGTAAAATCATTATTATCTCTAAAAAATTCTTACAATCTAAAATATTTTCTGGCTTTCAATAACCTGAAATAGGTTGATAATCCATAAAAACAAATTGATCAATGAAACTAACTAGATTGAATCATCTGTTTGATTTTGATTAGTTATTTATAAAGCAGACATTTACTGTTATTTTTTTTATTTTGTAGGATCGGTTAATTCTGCTGATTATTGGTAATATTCTAAACTGGTCCTTGTAAGTATGTCCTCATATATGTTTTCTGTGTTAAGGGTGACCATTTTCTTTAGTACTTATTATCACATACCAAAAAAGACTTCTGGGAAGTTACAGATTTTTTAAAAATATTTAGCTCTTGAAAACAATTTAATGCTACCAAATTTTACAAATAACCATCAGAGTTAAATTAAAAATCTTACATTGATGTTTTTTTTTATTTCTTTAATCTTTAATTTGATTAATTAAAAAATTACTAACAATATTGCTACAAAATTTAAAAATTATGAAGTTTATCCTTGGCAAGTGTAATTCATCTTCATATGGTAATAGATTGCCATAACATAAATATGTTTTATATAAATGAGTTTGTACTTTGGAAATTTAAAAGTTCTGTTTCCTGGGGGTAACTTTTAATAAAAAATAATTCAACTTCAATAATTAACCTTGGTTATCAAATCCTTTCAAAATGCAAGTTAAAAGCCATTGATAAGATCTTCTAAACTTTTCATTCTCTCTTGAACTGCAAAAGTCTTGTGCTAAAATTGGATTAAACCAGTAAATATTTTATATACTATATTTTTTATGTTTTGGATTTAAAATTTCAATTTTTGTATTCAAGAACTGGTATCACCTTAATAACAAAAACTGTATCAAAAAAACACCTCCTGCTTGGTTTCCTTCCATACTGTAGAATCTGTCGATATCATTAATAAATAATTTATACTAATATTTCTCAAGCAAACTATAAGAATAATATAGAAATATAAATCAGATATATTATCCTTTTGTATAATAAGTTGCAAGTTTAATCTAATAAGTGCTTGAAAATCAACTAAAAATTGCATAGTAGATAATAATTCATCCTGATAATTGCAATTTGAACATTTTCTTTTTCAGTGCTGTATATGGAGCAGTGAAAAAACCAAGTGACTTTGCCAGTTACTTGTTGGCAATTTTCATTGGGAATCTGCTGTTTTATCTCTTTTTTTATTTGATTATGAAAGTAAGTATTTTTATGTTTTTATTATAGGAAATGTGCAATTAGAAAGCATTATAGACCATCTTGAAATCATTTGTAATTAATGTTTGTCTTTATTATTCATTTTTGGTTAGTTTTTATCTCTCTGTCATAAATTACCTAAAGCACAATGCTTGTATGCTCTGCATGTAGATGGCCATTTACAATGTATTTTCTTGTCTGGTTGGTATCAGTTCCTTCTACCAACACCCTGTGTATGTATATGTATATGTATTTGAATTTTTTTTTTTTTTTTTTTTTTTTTTTTTAAGTAGATGGTCACAAGTACCACTGTTTTATTGATTTGTTGTTGATGTGTTTTACTTTTCTGGGGGTTTTTTGTTTCTTTTTTCTTCTCTTTTTACTTCCTCTTATTCTTATGAAAAAAAAGATATATTGGGGAGTTGAGTGGAAGAGTACCTTTCGACTAGTTCTCACTCCCGTTTAAAGGCTGTTTATTTTTTTTTTTAATCTGATTGTAGTAAAAACAGAACTGGTGAATAAACTTATACCAAAGCTTTATTGCACTTTACTCTGACTACCCATCTACTGACGGGTAATACAGGGTGCTTTTTATACCTCCTAGGTCTTAAGAGGAGGTAACAGTACAATGATATTAAATAAACACAGTTTATTATTAAATAAATATTATTAATGTAAAAGGTGCATGAGAGAGTGCGATCCTTATAATGCTATCAGCTGGTGAATATTCATAAGTTCAGCATTTAAAGAGGTAAGCAGTGTAGAGTCAGCATCTGTTAAGAAAAGATTGCAATTAGCTATGATCTACAGTGGACTATGCTTTCCACATTTTATGGTGTTTGAGTGAGTTACTTTTTTTTATTTCCTTGGTGCAAACCTGTTTTGAAGTTTCTCCCTGTTTCTATCACAAAAATGCGTGCAAGAACATTGTCATCTTATTTTTATTCTTTTATCATAGCACTCAGATTCTTCTATTTTTTATCTATGAATGTTTAAGTAAGCAGCCAACTTAGTTGTCAAAGAATTTAAAACCAACATAAGATTCTCATGTAAAAAAAATAACGTAAAAGAAAAAATAGCCAAAAAATCATAATAAGGACAATGTTTCATGTAAGAAATTTGAACCACTTAAGACTCTTATATCTAATTCTACAAGATGCAACTTAAGCAATGAAATTAATATGGAAGAAAATGTAGGTAAAAATGAATAATAATAATGATAATGCTTCATCAAAGAAATTGAACAGCTGAAGATTATTGCTACTACTACACATAAATACATCATCTAATATTACTACTCTTAGATATGACTACAACATCTACTATTACTACTACTACTATATATAATTACTAAATTTACTATTACTATTACTACACATCGCTATATCTATTACTACTACTACATCTACTATTACTACTATTAGACATAACTATGTCTGCTATTTCTAGTACTACTATACATAACTACATATTACTACATCTATTACTACTACTACATTAACTATTACTACTCTGACACAACTACATTTACTATTACTAGTACATATTGCTACTACATATATTATTATTACTACTACTACTACTCAAGGTCATACATGTGTGAACATGTGTAGGACTGCAGCTCTGACATCTACTATTACTACACCTACATGTAATTACTGTATTTACTATTACTACAAATTACTTAATCTATTACTACTACTACTACACATAACTACAATATCTATTATTACTACTTTGACATGTAACTACTACATATACTAGAGATATGTTGTGTATGCATGCTGCATGTATATTTGTTTATGCATATATATATATATATATATATATATATATTTATATATATACACACACACACACACATACATACAGTTATTATTATAAAAGGCACAAACACTTAAAATTTCATTTCAAGGAGTATTCTGGAGTAAATTTTTCCATCTCCATGGGAATAGGTTGAAATTGAAGTAATTCGGCTTAATATATACCAATAAGAGCTCAACTTATTATCATAAGGAGCAATATAATGATAACATTAGTGATCAATATGAATACTTCCAAAAGGAAATAAATCCAGGGAGAGCTCTGTCAGACAGAGCAATAATTATAATTATAAAAGGCACAAACACTCAAAATTTTAGTGTTTGTGCCTTTTATAATAATAATAATTATTGCTCGATTGAGGGGTGTTTGGTTGATTTGAACCTTTTAAAATTCTTTATTCTACATTCAACACACATCACTTGAGAAGACACCAGAAGTATTGAAACAAAATGGCTATTTTTATAGTGATGTTATAACATGTTTATGTTATAATTTTTGAATAAATAATATTTGCTCTATTGAGCACTATTTTAAGAATAATGTTTTTGGCTATTGGAATTTTATTCTGTCTACAACAATCCTATACTTAGGGAGATATCTATCTATATATATATATATATATATATATATATATATATATATAGGAAACTTATATTTATGTATGAGCGAGAGATACATTTTCTTGTAAACATACTTTGGTTAAGTGAGTCAATAAGAATTTTTCTCATTGAATAGAAATACTTTAATTTATGTATCAAACATATTATTAGAAAATGATTGTAAATATTATTCAAAAAATTTTTTTCTGGTATTCCAGTCATTGTTTTTTCTTTTATTTTCTCTACATTTCTTTATTTTAAAAACCTTTTTTTTTTTAATAATTTCACCCCAAGAAAGAAAATAATGCTACTAGGATGCAGATGATTCCAAGGAGTGAGAGAGAATAAGACATTAGTGAGGAGAAGTGAGGAAAAGGTGAATAAAGGAACAGGATTCAGGAAGACAGATGATGAAAATTGACATTGTATTTATTTTTTTGAAGATTGTAGATGACAAAGAATCAAGAAACTGATAGGGAGTTCCACAAACAAGAATTGCAAGAAAAGAAGCTATTAGAATAGAACTCACAGTTGCATCTAGCTAGTTCAACAATAAAATAGTCAGACCTAGTTGCCAATTTAGTAGTATGCTTAAATTCATGTAGTTAAGGCACTAAAGAGAACAGCTCATCAGAACAATTGCCATGAAAATATTTGTAGAAAAGACAGAGGGAAACCACGTCACATCAGTGAGAAAGTGACTGATGTCAAGATGCATGGTCAGGATTGAGTTTTTTTTTTTTATTTATTTATATAATTCTCCAGATTTAATTCTCGTTTTTGTTCCAGCTTCGAAGCAAAGAGTCAATAAAAAAATGGACATGGTTCTATATTATTATGACTTGTGTTTTATGGGGATTTGCTCTGTACTTCTTCCTGAATCATCTCACCTCATGGCAGGTAAGTACAAGATCATCTATTTATAATACTTTCAGATTTTTAAGAGCCAGTCTAGCATTAATAGTTATTGAAGTCTTTGACAAGTTTTTGATATTTATGAAGGGACTGATTTAATACTCAGAACTAGTGTATTCAGGACCCTAAGCATTGCCTACCATATTTTTTTCCAATCTAAAAACATCTAATTTTAAAAGATAGATAACTGAAGCATTTTATATAAAACAAATAAAACCAAAACAACTTTACTCTATTTGAAAAAGGAAAAAAGGCATTGGCTGTCTTTTAAAGGCCATCTCAACACAGCACTGTTTAGAGTTAATACTACTTTTACACAATAAAACTTAGAATATAAACACAGGAAAATATACTAACAATGAACCACTTGAAAATAGCTAATGAATCAACCAAAATTACTTGGGATAATAATTGCTTCACTCTCTTAATCCATCTAAAATTAAAATTATACACTAGTGTATGTCTTTGTAAACTTTGAAATTAAACCTGATATTGCTCAAAACATCAAAATAAAAAAATACCACAAATCAAAAGAAGAATTACTGTTATTTAGCTTGGTTCAAAACCTACAAGATCCTTGTTGCTTTCACTACCACTTGGAAAAGAATAAGAAATTTCAGTATTATATCCAATATCATGTAGATTCTTTATTACTTGAACAACATTGCTCAGAGCAGGAATATTGGCATAAAGTGTTGACACTTGTGGTTTCAGTAATTCACTTTCTTGCCTTCAGATGTTTGCTATTTCATAGAGAAAATAATATTCTTGAAGAAGTAAAAGAGTCAGAATATTATTTATTAAGTGTAGATTCCACTCCAGACATCTTACCCACAGTGTTTTTAGGGCCTGGTGTTGATGTGTGTGTTGAGTTGGTTGATCGAGGTCACTGGTGGTGATGTTGTGGACTCAGTGGTGGCAGATTCATTGAAATTTGCCTGTTCGCCATGATTGTTTCAGTTATGAATGGCATTCTTAAAACCAAATGTGGTGGATCAGGAACTTCTCTGTTTTTCATCCTTTTTCTTTGATGGCAGTGTTCGTGATTGGCTCTTTTTAGATTTTATTTTTTTTGTTTTTTTGTTTTAGGGGATTTGTTTTGTGAGCGTATTGTGATGCTCAGATGCTCTAAGCAAAGGACAACTTCTTTTATTTTTGGATTTTACTTTCTTAGCATTCACATCCAGACAACATGTAGAGTGAATCAGGAAGATATCTCATTTGAAGCAGAGTATAACATATATGAACTTATTTGTTGATAATTTAGTAATAAGAACACTAATTTAATTCAAAGATTTTTTTCTGACTTAAATTTTCCTTTTTTCTTTTTCTAGTTGTTACCTGCTGAATCTCGGGACAAAAATCATAAGTGTATTTTGTTGGATTTTTATGATGCTCATGATATCTGGCATTTCTTATCAGCATCAAGTATGTTTTTCTCTTTCATGGTAAGTCAACTGATTTCTTTCATTTTCTATTGTTTTGTCTTCACACACACACACACACACGCATGTGTGTGTGTGTGTGTGTATATATATATATATATATATATATATATATATATATAGTGTATTGGGGCAGCAGGATCATTATCAAATGTAATTTTGTTCAATGTGAGTTGCTTTGTTTTAATGTAGATGGCCTCCAAAATTACATTTCAAAATAGTCACAAAACATTACATTGCATCTTGACATTGGTTCTCTTGTAATACTTTGGTCTATCACATGGTATGACATCATAGAACTGCATCTTGAACTTACAATCTGCATTTGCTATTCCATGACTGTTATCACTGCATAGCAATTTTCTATGTCAAAATAACAAAATATCATCTTTGATGGTGGATATCTTTGTTTAATGTCTGTATAGCCACTCTGAGGATGGTTTGTGTGAGCCGAAAACTTAGGGTAAACTTAATAAAAAAATATCCAAATGTTGGACAATTTTTGTCTTTATTTTCACCAGAAATTAAAGCATTTCATTCAAACATTAGAACAGCTCATGATCAGACATAATAGACATTCATTGTCTGTTATATTTAATAATATATATATATATATATATATATATATATATATATATATGGGGAAAAGTGTATAACAAAGTGGAAAAATTTTTCTTATGACGTGTTTCATCCTTTAGGACTTCATTGGACTAAATTTATTATGTTGGTGCGAATACACATACACAAAAATGAGGGATGCTGGGAATTTTAAAGTTTAAATTTAAATTTTTTTCTTTTTTTTAATCCATTTAGATTCTTTTTGTTTCCATTACTTTTGTTAGTAGATATCCCAGACAATGATAATAGAAGTTCTGCCAAAACTAGTGAAATGTTTTAAGACCCAGTCCACAAATTTATTCTGGATGACCTTGAAATCAAGGCACTCTCAAAAAATTTTCATCATAGTGAATTGTTTTCTCCTTTGATCAGAGTAGCATTTTTATGTTAAAATTGTTGTCAGTCTCGTTAGAGTGGGCAACCAATGCATTTGATGTATTGCTTTGTAATTCATTCTTATAGCCTTCTTTACTTTCTTTAGTCCACTGGACACATAGCCCAATGGATAAAACCATTGCTTGAAGTAATCCAAAAGTGACTTGACCCAAAGAGTTGTGATTTCAGTACCTGGCCACAGCAGAGGGAACAAAAACTTGGAGATCTGTGTTACTAAAGGGAATTAACTGAAACTGAGATATCCAAAAAAAATGCACGACAAGTGGAATTAGAATAATTTACGCCGATGGACTAAATAAAAAGTTCAGTTTGAAATTCCAACGTACATCACCTGAATAAGGCTAGAGCTTACAATGGCTGAAATATCATGGATATGACAATAAAGATGAGGACAACAGTCCAAACCATGTAAATAGTATAAATAGTTACAATACCCCATCTCAGAAATATAGGCAGATGTAAAAGGTTGATACACTGTAAAAAATAAATCAATCAATTGACTTTATTTAAAGAGTATTATTTGCAATGTATGTTTTTTTGTTTTAATATTAATATTTTTCTTTTCTTTGTTTCTAGATCCTGCTGACATTAGATGATGATCTCCAGTTGATCCGGCGGGATCGAATTCCTGTGTTTTGATCCTCAAACTCCTAATAAGATAATCAATTGAGCTGACTTATATCTCAAAGTATATACAAACAAATCTCAACTGACTCAATGATAATGCTTTTACACCAATTAAAGTTAGTTTTTCTCTAGAGCAGTGTTTCTCAACCAGTACTCCCAGGCACACTAATGCACCCTGGAAGGTAGCCAGGTGCACCCCAAGTTAACAGAAGAGTAATTTATGAATTATTTTTATATTTAAAAAAATCTTTATTTTTAAAAAGCTATAGATATCAACCACATGGCTTCCATGTTTAAGTCAAGTCTTTGTCATTTGATATTTTAAACTGGATGCTAAATTCCTTAATCTTTAAGAAGGAATGGATAATCCTTTTCTTTTCTGTGTCTAAATCAAGTCATTTGATACTTTAAACTGAATGCTAAATTCATTTATTAATCTTTAAGAAAGAGTGGGTAATCCTTTTCCTTTCTATATCTAAAGCAAGTTATTTGATATTTTAAACTGAATGCTAAGATCCTTAATCTTTAAGGAGTGGATAATCCTTTCCTTTTTGCCTACCTCAAGGGATTTAAATAAGTCATTATCAGCTCTAAAAAAAATAGCAGATGCTTCAAAAATCCCTTTAAATGAAAACTGTACCGCTAATCTTTAGAAAGTTTCATATTTTCAAATTTCAAATTGACTAATTTTTTCTTATTAAAATTTAAAATGCACTCAGAGTTTTAGTTATTCTATAAGCACACCCTGGAGTAAAAAAAAAGGTTGAGAATCACTGCCCTTGATTAAGAATACTAATTAAATGCTAATTAAAAATATAATTATTGGAGAATATCTGTAATCACGCCTAAGAAATAGCACCACTACACAAAAATCACTGTTCAGGACTGGAGAGTCGTCTTAAGATTTCATTATAAATCTTATTTTTTTCTTTATTAGCAGTAATGAATTAATTTTTCATTTATGATAATTCAGGCTAATTTCATTCCCCTGCCCAACATAAATGATTAAATTAGATTTTCAAAACTTTTCATTATTTGATAAGATCTCAAAAATTGATTCCATTTTAAGGTAAAGATATCCTCTTTGTGAGTAGCCCTGATTGAAACACCGGTCAGTCAGTACCGCTATGGTTGACCTGTCTATATATTATTAAATTGTACTTTTGATGCTTGTCATTTCAACTGATTATCATATCACATTCTTTCATACATAAGAAAAACTATTCTGCACTGCCATGGCTTCTCACCTGCCCTATTCCAACCGCCCACTTGTCCTGCCGACTATTTTAATACTTTCCCTACTCTTGGCCTGGCAATATTATTTTTAAAAATGCTGTGATCATGCCGCTACAAACATTGTTTTCCCTGTCATGAGCTTAAAGCTATAACATATGAAATCCAATGGATCAATTCTCTCTTCAGTTCTCTGACAATCATGAAAGCCATAAGAGCAAACAATGAAGTGATTTGAGTGCATGTGTTATATTGTACAAAGGAGTGTTTTTTTTTTTTTTGTTTTTTTTTAAGGGTGGGGATGTTGATGGTGCAAATATAATTACTTTTTGAAATGGTACATATTTTACTTTTCCATGAAGGCCTTTTCAGTTTACAAAAGCTAAAATTTTGTTTTAATTTTCTCATCTTTCTGAAAGAAATCACTCAGAATTCAAAAATATGCTAATTTTTAAAATAAAATTTTCAAATTAAGCTTCTTATAAATGTTGATTTTCTACTTGATAGTTTTTATTTTGTCCTCTCACCTCAATAACATTTTCTCAGTTCCTTTCACTCTCAGTAACCCATTGTGTTTTAGTGGGTTTATCACCTTCCTTGGGGTGAAATGATTAAAAGAAACAACTTTCATGAATGATGCACTAATTTTCAGATACCATTCATCAGTTTTCACTAATAAATTTTTTTTAATTCTGCTTATAAACACTGCAACAATTAAGCTATGAAGGTGCACTGAAAATGTGTATAGAAGTTATATTAATCAATATATATTTTTGAAGATTAATTTTGATTTAGAAAATGAGCAATTTATAATTCCCAATGTTAATTATTATTTTATTTTAGATGTCTAATTTTTTTTTATCTTGACAATTTTTGACAAACATTGATCTTTTAATCTGGAAAGATGTCATTTTGTTCATGAAAAGTGGTGAATATATCTTTTTAAAATCTGATGAATTGTTTATGAAAGCCAATTCAGTGATTGTAAGGAAGGCTGAGTAAAAAGCTAAATATCTTTATATTTATATTAACATATCTTCATAAAGATTTGTATTTTAAGCATTGCTTAAAAGATTTTGAGAATCCTTTTTCTCCTGTTTGGGTTGCTTTTTACTTTTCTCTTTTAACAGTTCCTATTATCAGTCTTTACAGAATTTAAATTAAAAACATCTTAATTTCTCCCATTTTTCCTTTAAAACCTTTTCTCAAAATTCTTTTTAAGATTTTTGTCTTGCCTTATGTTTGGTCATTTGAAATGTAGGTTGACTGAGAATTTTTCAACTGACACACAGTAATATTTTACAGGTAACGATATACATGAATGCCTATCATATGGTAATGATTAACAAACTAATCTCAAAATCTTTTGTTAAGGAACTCAGTCCTTACTAGGTGGCCCAATATTATCAACATACTAGGCTTTGATATTTTTGCATTATATCAAGTATTAATAATATTAGGGTCTGCAAATTGGAGGAGAGTGCTATCAATGATAATGTTCTGACTTTTAATCTATGGTTATCTCCCTTTAACCCTCTTCCTGTTTTTTTTAAATTTTATTTTTAAATGTATCACATGTGGTGAGGCACAAGCAAATTTTAATTCCAAAAATCCGGTCCATGGTAAAAAGGTTTGGGAACGACTTTCTAGAGGATGAAATGCATTACGTAGAATTTTTTGCACTTTGGGGGTGGTAACTATTATTTCTTTGATCGTGGAAATGATTTTGCTTCTTCTTTGTACTTGCCTGCTACTGACAAAAAGGACTGGACTCCATCTTCATTCTACAAACATATTTTGCTGCCTTATATAATGAAGTTGATTTGAATATCACTGATTGCTATTATTGTCACAGCAACAGAAAAGAAAATTTCATGGGCATTGAATGTTTCTTTTTATGACAATCACAATTTAATCAAAAGTTTTGTTCTGAACTTGAAAGTTTGCAGTTTTGCTGTCCACTGTTTAATTTTGATCTACTAGACAAAACTACATCTGACACAAGGCCTTATTTATAGAGCCTTAATCTCCTCATTATTGAGTTAGGTGGCTGCTACATTATAAATAGGTGTTCCACTTAAACTAATTAGTTTAAGATATTCTGATGTTAACACATGAAAGAGTAGCTATTAGTCTTGCTATATTGTTCTTTTTGTTTTCATTATAAATGGCAACTGCTCTAACAAGCTATTTTCACTGGTGCTCCAACTGCATGAATTTAAGTGTGCTATTAGTTTGGCGTTTTGGTCCCACCCTTTTACTGTTGAAACAGTCAAATGTAATCGCCTCTTCTACTCCAACAGCTTCTTCCCTTGCACTTCCTGACAATAGAACTCCCTTCCTCTTACTTGCTTCCCCTATAACCATAATTTTCAAAAATTTAAATGTAATGTCAATTGACATCTTCTGATGCCTTGATCTTGATCACCGTCCTTCTCTTTATCCTCTCCTCAAACACCCCTCTTTACTCTTACTTTCACTCTCTGTAACCCTTTGTGTGCTAGTGGCACTCCCACCTTGCTTGGGGTGAAATGCTTAAAAAATAAAATAAAATAAAAATATGGCTTTCAGTCTAAAAAATAAAAAAATTGTCTGAACAGATCAAGGGAAGTAACTCATGCTAAAAGTGTGTGTATTTTTTATGCAAAAATGTTTTTACAAGAAAAAATAAATTAAATCAAATCTTTCAGAATGCTCCCAACAATTTTACTCTCATAAGTTTTTGCTGAACTTAGCAATTTGGAACCTGGAACTCTAATTTTAGAATTCCCAATGAGGATATAGCTCGCTTACTGTCTATGACTTACAAGACTGCCACACTATTACTTCATTTAACATATTTTGTTTTTTTATTTATTTACTAAATATATCATAGGCTGACACAAAGCTAGTGGTATACCTAATGAAAATCAAACTCATTATGAGGCCCACTAATATAGGTTAGATAACAGGGACAAGTGCATACACAAAGACCCATAAAGATATTAATATATTAGGTGATATTAAACCAGGCCTGCATTAATACATCTCAAGTGATAGAACGTTTTTTTTTTCTGACATACGGTGCAAAAGTCTAATAATTTTGTCCAGGAAAAATGTCGCCAACACATGAATTCTGTTAGGCTTACCCCTGCTTTCAGTAGCAATAAGCTAGCAAATTAGTCTCTAAGATGAATTTGTTAACCATCACATATTGAAGGCATTTATGTATTTTGTCGTATCATAAGAGTATAGTGTTTAAGTTTTACTTGTCCTTCAGTTATAAAAGGAAAATTGAGAGGTGTAATTATCCTAAACAAATTATTTTGTGTGTGCACCCCATTTGAGTTTTTTGTCATTGCCCCTTTAGTGTTGCACCTTCATTCACCCTTTTTCTCTCTTGTCCTCTCCTTTAATTTTTGCTGCTGAATATCATTGTAGGTTTCTCAGTCAAAAAGTATAACTGATTCCAGTTTGGAAGAGCCAAGGATCAGGCACAGTTACGACACTCTAATCATAGGTAGAAAAGTTTAAAAGTTGTACATCTAAACAAGCAGAATAATATTCTGAATTAAACAAACAGATATACAATCATGTATAAAGGAGAAAAGACAATATGAAAGCTGTATGTAGTTTTAGCCAATGCATTTCATTCATTGTGGACTTTTTTCAAGGCAAAAAATTTTATTTTTTACCTGGAAAAATTCCGCAATGGATGAAACATGTCAGCTAAAATGACATATAGTTTTCATATTGACTTTTTTTCCTTTATAAATATTGTCTTTTCCTACAGATTAATTCTGAGAATTTTTTGCATATACAATCATATTTAAATACAACTATCAAATACATAACTTTAATTGATAGAACACAATATTTGTTTATTTTGTATATATATACCTACACATGCATATATATATATATATATATATATATACACACACACACACACACACACACAGACTGATCTGATCAAGGTGATCTAGAATTTGTGGCTAAATCAATATATGATATTTTTCTAATTTTCTACAATTTATCAAATTTTAAAATTGCCGTCCTTAAATATAGAACAAAAGACAAACTTACAAATCAATTATATTTTGATTTTGCTAATGTCAATTTGAAGAAAAAGAAAAATTAAGTGTTAGATAGAAAATTGTGAATGCTTAGTTTCATATGTTTATATATATATAGTTTATATATATATATATATATATATAATATTATGTTTTTATATATATACATATATATTTTATATATATATATATTATATATAGATCATATTGTTTTACATATATATATATTATGTTTTATATATATATATTTATATATATATATATATAATATGTTTTACATATATATATATATATATGTTGTATTGTTTTTACAGACATATATACATATATATCTTATATTATGTTTATATATATATATATATATATATATATATATATATATATATATATATATATATATAATTTTAAAGAGAAACTGCAAATGTTTTTGCTTATAATGTGGAATTTTTTATATATATTAGATTGGTGCAAAAATAATGCCGTTTTTTGACGTATTTTTTAATGTCAAAAAACGGCATTATTTTTGCACCAACCTAATATTATACTTAATTTTCTATATTTTTTGTTACATGTGTTTCAGGTCTTGTTACCTTCATCAGGTGAAGAATGGTTTAGAGGAATTCATTTTTTCTTATGTTTTCTTATGTTTAACTACTTCACTAAATCTTGAAAGCAATACTTAGATGATTGCTTCATCTTCTGGAAATCCTCATGGGGCAATATTAACCCATTTACAAAATATACACCAAAACTTACACCTGAAGATCAACATTCACCCAAGAAGATATGTCTAACGAACTGACATTCTTAGATATGCTCATCAGAAGTAGAAATAACCACATTATCACATATATCTACCACAAACCTACAGACACCAATCAATATCTTCATTTCAAGTGCCATCACCCAAAAAGCTGTCTAAAATCCATCCCCTCTTCCCTAGCATGTAGTATTTGCACTATAGTGGCCGACAAACACTTTTGAAAAACCCACTTAGAAGGATTACATTAAATTCTCAAAAAAATGAAGTTATCCCACACCACTAATAAACAAAGGTTTTGAACTATTAGGTTGGTGCAAAAATAATGTCGGTTTATGACGTTAAAAAATACGTCAAAAACCGACATTATTTTTGCACCAACCTAATAGAAGAAAAGTACCTAATACCTTTAGACTAACTATGAAACCCAAAGAAATGCAACAACGGACAAATTCTAGCATACATCTCAACATGCAACAAGGACAATTCAGAACTATTTACAGAAATAGCAAGAAATCTAGATCTACTTAACAAGAATGATAAAATAAAAGATATACTAAAAACAACCAAAATAATTAAAATCAAATGCAATCAAAAGACCTAAAACACATATTAACCTCATCCAAAGCTAATCAATACACAATATAAGGAGTCACAAAATGCAACAAAAGCTGTGAGGTTTGTGATATTATTATAGAATGAAACTCCTACACTTTTGAAAACCCCACAACAACATTCACCATAAAGAAAACTTAAACTGCAACTCCAAAAATGTGATTTATGCACTGAAGTGCATAAAATGCAGCAAATTCTATATAGTTATACACCCAAACACTAAACAACAGAGTTTCCCTTCACAAAAGCAACATTAAATTACCAGGATACTGTTTGTGTCACAACACATCCACAAATACAGCAAAGGTAAATTTAAAATTATGCCAATATATCAGACGATTACTCTTACCTACAAATATAAGAAAAAACTTCATAGACAAATCATAGCCCTACACTCATAAACACACACAATACACAAATAGTGGGAAAACACACTATTCGGACTACACACACACACACACAATACATGTAGCTACTGCATAGATTTCTTTATAATAATATAATACATAATATATATGTAAGGAGAACGAATATATACACACATACTGACAAAAACAAACACTCTAGATGGACCACACATACACAAACCCCACACACCATACAAAGTGTTTATGTATATATACTATTTCCTTCTAATAAAACAATATATGTGTATGGAGAAAGAATATATGTACACATACTAAAAAAAACACACACAATACACAAAAATGGAGAAAGGTTTAAAAAGATACAGAGGAGATAAAAAGACAAGAACAATGAACTCATTCCTTCCCCTTTCTCTGAACAATCCTAATTGTTTTAATACCCCTTAAGCGAAAGAATATTTTTCTGCCAGTCTAAGAAGAATTTTGATTACTACTACATACAAAAGACAATAGCTAAACATAAGAAAACATTAGAAAAAATTAATTCCTTTAAATAATATATAGAAGTAACCATTCTTTGCTTGAGGATGGTCACAAGACTCAAAACGTGTGTAGCAAAAAATATGCTAACGAAAGAAAGACAAAAACATTGTGAAGAAAAAGTGTCTTGAGATCTCTGAGGAAAAGTCGGCGTCATAGATCAAATTTATTGCCTCGGCTTATCACCTCATGATAAAGCTTGGAGAGAGTTTGTCTGTTGGATGTGTTTGTTTTATCTGTATTAGAGCTGTTTGGTATTGTTGGATTATATATATATATATATATATATATATATATATATATATATATATATATATCACAGTGGAAAAAGTTTTCATGTCACATGTTTCGTCCCTTCATCGGAGTAGGTTTGTTTGCGTTAATGTGACTACGCATGTGCACAAGTTTTTGACAGAAATAGTCAAACCTAAACACAACACACATGGCCTGAAGATTTTGTTTAAGCATGACACAAACTATTGCTGCTGGTTGTTGACCTCAATGTCCATTTTATTTATATATAGTGTAAGAAAAAAACAGTGCTCAATGTTAAATAACAGAACTGTTTAATATATTAAAAAATATACATAATACCCTACATTGACTGCACAATTCAAAGTTTCATGCTGTCTGCAATCCATAGTGGAACACATCAAAATCATGATTTGAATCCTTACAAATTGTCATTCATTTTAAATAGATTTTTATAACATGGACAATCTGATTTAAGTTTTCTTTTTTGTACTCAGTGGCTATTCCTTGTTGCTGTTCTATTTAATGAAAATATATACACACACACACACACATGAACACATGTATGTGTGTGTCTCTTCAATCACTATCCCACTGCCGTAATATAAAATTCCTGTGCCTTTTCTATAAATATTTTCCTGATAATTGTTCTGATGAGTTTTCCTCTTTGGTACCTAGACTTTACAAATTTAAGTACAGTACTGGATTGGCAGCTAGGTCTCATATTTTTACTTCTGAAATCGCTAGATGTAACTATAAGTTCTATTCTAATAGTTGCCTGTGGAACTTCCTTCTGCCTTCTTGCTTTCCTGTTAACTACAATCTTCAAAAATTTAAATGCAATGTCAAACGTCCTCTTCTGTCTCTTTGAATCCTGTTCTCAAATTGTCTTCTCTTCTCAATAATGTTTTCTCAGTTTCTTTCCCTCAAAGTAACCCCTTTCATCTTAATTGCTTTATCACTTCACTTGGGATGAAACAATTAAGAAAAATACATATGTCATGTGGGTAAAGTTTGGATGTGAATCCAATGGGATAATAAATCTGTTCTAAAACTATTTTCATGGTAGCTGCTCGGATGAGCCTTTTTCCTTGGTGCCCCAACTACATGAATTTAAGCTTGCTACAAAATTGACAGTTTGGTCTCACCATTTTACTGTTGAACTAGCTAGATGCAACCATCATTTCTACTTGAACATTTTTTTTCTTGCACTTCCCACCTGTGAAACTCCCTTCCATTTCTTTGCTTTCTTGATAACTACAATCATCAAAAATTTAAATGCAACATTACTCACCCTGTTCCTTTTTTGTTCTTTCCTCAATCCTCTCCATTTTCTGTCTTCTCTTTCACTCCTTGTAACCACCTGCATTCTACTGGCATTGTTGCCTTGCTTGGAGTGAAATGATTAAAAAAAAAATTTAAGACAATTCAGAAAACTCTTATTTTGACTTGGTTTGCTAATCAATCAACATCATCAGAAAAATTAATTTTATTTCAGTAAAATTTAAATTAGCACAACAAAGCAGGATTTAGCAGATGAATGCTTAAATTCTTTCACTTTAACTCTTATTTTTTTAAATTAGATTAGAATATTATCTATGCATGGAAATATATCATGATCTCTGAACCTTCTGTGATTAATATACAACTGGGCTGTTATCACTTCTTATTTAATTGGTGCTGAAATATTGTGGGATATGAAAACCTTATGAAAAAAATGAATATATATAAAAATTGAGTTGAAATTACTAAAACCTAATTTCATAAAAGATAGGGTTAAAATAAACAAATTAAGCTTTAATATATTTTCTGTAAATTATGTTTTGTTTCATTAAAGTAGATTCTATTGAAATAAAACTTATCTTTTTGTTGATACCAATTGATTTGTGAAAATAAGTTTCCTAAATTGTTTTATATATTTACCATATAATTATAACAAAAAGATAGTATTTTGCAAAACCAAAAAAAAAAAAGAATTGTTGACCTGGAGGATAACACTTTTAAACAAACAATCTTTATATTAAAATATTTAGTATCAAGAGAGAGATCATTAATAGCAACAGATAAAATTAAATGTTCAACTTATATTTCTCAACTTATTTTCATGTGATGATTGGATACTATATCCACACAACTCTGAATCAGTAAAGATAAATTGAACATTTAATTTTATTTGTGTTTTTGTGTGTATGTAAGACCAAGTCTGACAGGGCAAGGTTGGAATTATCTATCAATAAAAGCACATTTTCTCAAAATTTCTACAAATCTGTATCTGCTAGCTTCAGTTTTGTACCTGAAACATAAACAGTAATTTTTTGAAAGGATTTTTAATCCATCATTATTTTTAATTATTATAAATGTTATTTTTAATCAGTGCATGTGTTTGAGTTGCTAGCCCCTGTTTTTATTCTATTGAACAGTTTTTCATTGAGGATGAGTGACAAAGCACTACGAATAAACATTTGTTATATTTTTTTTTTTGCATGCATGCATACAAGAGGTTTCTTCCTCACTGGATTCCATATACTTTCAGCCTTGTGCCACATCTTAACTATGCTGAGAAAAATCATCATACAAGAGATTTCTTTTTTGGATATAGAATGTATAAGAACTATTCAAATAACCTTTAGATTCAAACACTTTCAGCTGATCTATTAGCAATTGTCTTAACATATGGATTTTTTTATAGCAATAGAGATGTTTTAATTCCTGAATACAGCTATCTTCAATGAAACCTGTATAAAAGAGGGATTGCTACCCAAATACACAATATGTTCACACACACACACACACACACACATATATATATATATATATATATATATATATATATGGCTGAGCTGTTTTGTTGATGCAGGACCAGGGTTAACCTCATACAAAGCAATATGGATCCTGTCAGACAAAGGAATTGCTATAAAGATTTGAGGCAAGGTTTTACAAGGGCAGATGCTCTTCCTGGAACCCAACTCAAGCACTTAGAGTAGTTCAAGTACACAATGTTTCTATGAAGGCACCATCCCTTGAAAACTTGAAACTCCATCCTAGCCTCATATACATGTTGGCTATTGACTCCTATAAGTGTATTTAAAAATTGTTACACAAGAATAAACAACCAAGATATGATGATAACTCCAATCATTATACATACACACACACACACATATATATATATAATGAGAGAGAGAGAGAATAATTATATATTTGTTTCTCACCATACTATACTACTTGGAGTTTAAGTGTTAAGTCAGACATTTTTAATTTGTGCTTGACGATTGCTATAAACATGAAATATGAAACTCCCAGTAGCATCAAGCAGTGAGGAACAAATGTATAGTCATCCTTAGTATAGATTTGAACCCTGTTATTTTACATCAAGCACTGTTTTTTATTATTACTACCAACACTCACTGACGATCAAAGGATCATCTACAAAACTGGAGTAGAGATGTTGAATGTAACATCACTCGGTTAAGTGACAAATTTTATATTTGTATTAATTTCATGTATAAATGAACTAAAACAACATAAATCATAATTTGAAGAGAATAGAAGGTTGTATTTGCTGATAAATTTTGCATATTTGTACATTGTGAAATGCCTACTGGAATTGTAACAGTGTATTCTTTTTTTTTTTTTTACTTGATCCTGAAACCAGTAACACATTTGCACCAAAAACAGGGACTTTTCTTTTTCTAAACTCCTGACAACTGTTTTTAAAATGATTTGAAATGACTCTAAAAGAAGTGCAGATAAAATCTTAATAGAAAAAAAGAAAATTTAAAAAAAAAAAAAAATGAAAAATGTTGGCCTCTTCATTATTTCTGAGTATTATAATTTTTTTTTTTTGGTTTCTATCTGTGCAGTCTTTTTTTTTAAAACTGATTTTGTTGATCTCTTAATTTTTTCTCTTTAACATTTTATTTTCCCACCACAGTGAAAATCATTTTTTGTTACAAACAAGTTGCTCATTTGTTTTAACATTTAAAAAAAAAATTTTAATAAAAAATGAAAAATCTTGGCTATATTTTTTCTTTTATAAAAAGTAAAACAAAAATATTTTTCCAATGTTTAATAAAAAAGAATACTCCTTTCTATAAACTCGTTTTTTTTTATTTTAAAAGTGACTTTTCAGAGATAATTATTATTATTAAGTATAAATTCCATTCAAATGATAAAATTCAACAAACTTGTATCTTTGTTTTTCAAAAAGTTCACTTTGCCTGTGTATGAAACAAATTCTTTTTTATAACCTAAAAAAAAAAATAAATAAAAAATGCTGCAAAAACAATTTTCATTCTCTTTTCTCTCTTTGAATTTTTCTTTGTCATCTATTATTAAATTTCTTTTTTAAGGAAAAATTAATCTCATTCATCAGCATTGCAAAGAAAATTGGCTTTTTTTTTTAATCGCTTTATTAGATACTCTGAAAATTATTAAACATTTAAAAAGTTCTTGATACAACAAAGAAGCCTTTCCAATAAAGAAAAATTATGTTTGTTTATTTGATCAGATTTTGGGAACTTTTCAGTACAACCTCATGAATTCAGTTTGTTGCTTCTTAACCTCTATCCCACTAGCATAGCTCTTTGCTATGGTACCTAAACTTTAGGAATTTAAACACAATACTAGATTAGCAATGTCTCATCAGTTTACAGTTGAACTGGCTAGATGTAACTGTAAGTTCTATGCTAACTGTTTCTTTTCTTGCACTTCTTGCTTGTGAAACTCTCTTCTGGCTTCTTGCTTTCCATTCAAGTTTGATCTTCAAAAATTTAAATGCAATGTTAATCGCTATCTAACCTTCCTGTTTTCTTTCAAATCCAGTAACCTCTTGTCTTAGTGCTTTGCTTAGGGTGATTCTAATTAAAAAATAATTGAATACATCAAAACTTTAATTCACTGATTATATTCATAGCAAGTAGGATTCATTAAGTCATATATTCTCGACATCTGTTTAAACTGATGTCTTCTTTTTGTCCAGATATCTAAAATATAATCATAAACTATAATTTGCAAAGTGACAATTTCATTGAAATATACTGGAAAATTTACAAATTTTAATCTAAAATCAAGAAAATATGAACTTTAAGCAAAATGATCACAAAATATGGAAAAAAAGGTCTCAGATTAAAGATTTCAGATTAAAACTTGTAAATTTTCCAGTATATTTCAATGAAATTGTCACTTTGCAAATTATAGTTTATGATTATATTTTAGATATCTGGAAAAAAAGAAAACATCAGTTTAAACAGATGTCAAGAGGATATAGCTTAATGAATCCTACTTGCTATAAACATAATAGTAGAATAGGCTGGGCTCTCCAGTCTTGGATGGTAGCCAGTCTAGGAAAACATCAGAATGAGTTTTCCTCTTTGGTACCTTGACTTCATAAATTTAAGCATAGCACAAGAATGGCTGCTAGGTCTCAACATTTTTCTGTTGAAATTTCTAAGTGTAACTCTAAATTCCATTCTAATAGTTTCTTCTCTCACGCTTGGAACACATTTCTAGATTTTTGTTTTCCTGTTAGCTACAATCTATGAAAATCTAAATGCGTAAATCATCACCTTCTGTTTACTTGAATCCCATTTTTTTTCTTTTCTCCTCAGTAGCATTTTCTCATTTTCTTCACTATTGCCTTCCATCCTCAGTAAACCATTACTTCTTAGTGGCTTTATCACCTTGCTTGGGATGAGACAATTACAAAAATAAAAAAAGAAGCAAAACTCTGAATGCAAAAATCAACTTGAAGAGGAATAGGCCCTGTCAGGTTAACACTATTGTTGCTATGGCTGTAACACATATGATACCCCTCATGATCATGAGGCTCATTAAGGTCACAGGGGCACCACATATACTGCTGGCACAGTAGCACTAGTGTTTCTTGGGCAAGATAACCTGAAGGAGCCCAATTCTCTCCAGGCTGATTTTTAAATTTAGTGTTTTCTTTCTCTTAGATTAATTGCCAACAAAGGGTATAGAACCTAGTCTGTCATTCTATTTATCTATAGCTGGGGGAGAGGAGATGGATTCATACCTTTCGTAAGGGTATTAGCACAATGATATACAGGCGCACATCTAAAAGTCTTGACAGTTTGACAGCTGACCTCTCTAATACTAACTTCCCAGTGTGGGGAAAAAACTGGCTCTAAAATGCCTCTAAAATCAAACTAATTACATTCTATCACTGCTGATCAAACCCTGAACTGCTGCCAGTCACGATGAACAGACATCCCCTCAAAGAGGCACCATGCCTTGAGAGGATATTGGGCCTCAAACTCACACCTGACCTCAAGTGAAATTCCTATATATGACCCATCATTAAAGATGTAGGTAAAATGATTGGTTCCCTGTATTACTCCAGTAAGACCCTAAATCCTCATTCTGTCCTCTACATTTATATGAGCCAAATCAGGCCAAAAATGGAGTACTGTTGCCATATTTGGGTAGGAGCTGCCCAAACCTCACTTTATAGTCTTGATAGAGTTCCAAAGCATCTACGAGTTCTTTTTGGAGAAGAATTATTTTCCACACTCCAACCTCTTTCTCACCGATGGGATATGATGAATCTCTCACTGCTCTATCTCTGCTACCATGGAAAGTGCTCAGACAAACTGCATCTCCTGATTCCACCAAGTCTGACACTCACGTCTACAAGCTGCCATTCTACTTACATAGTAACAAACTATCCACATTACCTAAGTATCCCTTCAGCTAGAACTAAGTTCCACTTAAACAGCTTCTTCCCACAAACCACTGCCCTATGGAACCGACTCTCAAGAGGATATTTCCCCAATCACTACAATCTTAACCTGTTCAAGTTTAGAGTCAACAATTATCTCCCCCCTCCTATCCATATAAACTACCCCTTAACGTAACCCTCTACCTTGAGTGGCCCCTGGGGCTTGTACAGGGTGAACCTTACTGTTAAAAAAGATGAAAAGAAAAAAAGTGAACTTGATTGGAATATGAACTCAGCTCTGCAAATCCTCAATCTCATCCGCCATCCATTGCTGCACTGTGACTCCATATACCTCTATGACCATCTTAATGGGTTACAGGCATCATGAAAACATGATGATTTACTTGTTGCTGTGTAGACTGGCAGCCTCAATTATTGCAGTGAAAAGCAACTAAAATTCAAATAAAAACAAATCAAAATTAATAAGTTATATATATATATATATATATATATATTAGCCACCCACAATTTAAAACAACCCTTAAGGAAGATTCTGGTCAATAATATTAACATCCTATATAGGTTCCATTACTGAAAACATCTCATTGTGAGAGAGGCCTTTTACATAAAACATCTGTTACCTAGCATAAATCTCACCCTATTCAACAGCAGAAACGGTGTGTTGAGGGTTTTTTTTAAAAAATAGAAAGATGCCAACTTGAATTCCAGCCACACTCAAAATCATGAAGCTTGAAATAAATGCTAGTATTTTTCAAACAGCACAAAAATTGCATCTTAAAAAGTCAAACCTGAAAAGAAATTAACAACACCTAAAACAGACCCCCTTGAAGATGGCTAAAGAAGTGGCTGAAAGTGCTTGGGATAATGGACAATATCTGCACTCCCTTACTCTCAGCAAATGGAAAAATGTTGGAAAAACTAAATGAAAAATTTATCAAATTTTCCTTGTCTGTCATATTCAATGAAACATGTTTAAAGGATAGGTTCCTGCCCAAATATATATTATATATTCAGAATATGATGATATTAAAAAATGGTATGGAACATCAAAATATGGATAATAATTCACGTTCAGTATATTTGGCAGCAATTATTCTTGCAAACAAGCCTTATTAAAATGACTAAACATTTTATATCTATTAAATTTATTGATCATTTTTTTTTTGTATGCTGATAACATTTTGCAAATGTGGTCTGTGCTCAATATATAAAATAGCCAAAATTTATATTTTATAAGTATCTTATATGTCTGTATCTGGTCAAGATCCAAAATAAACAAATCTAATTAAAACCGTTCTCGTAACACGTTACTTCCGATGTGAAACATCAATTTACATTCATTTATACATCATTAATAACAGTCACTACAAGCACATTGTATTTTGTTTAATGATCAAAAGTAAATATTTTATTGAGCATAATGTTGAAAAATTTGACTTGCAGTTACATAAAAATCACAGATACTGACATGTCTTTACCGAAAAACAATATCCTGTCCAGTAGCAAAAGCTGCTGGTGGTGCCAGGGGTGGCAGTACCGCCTTAGCCACAGAAACTTTGTTACCTCCCCTAGTTAGCAGCTGATTAGGGTAGGGTATTGCACATGCTTCCACACATTGTATGTAGAAAATTATATAAATAGTGGGTTTATTTAATTCATGAAATAGTTTTCAAGATGAATCCTATAATAGAAAATAAAAGACCTAAAGGACTGCCCATAGCAAAACCTTCTGTCCAGATGTAGATATTACCTAGACAATCACTAAATGGAATATGCTGCTAGTAAATCTTTTTTTCTTTTTTTTTTTAAATGTAGGGGTTGATTTTAAACATAGAAGAATAATAATAAATATTGTTAAAAAATCCCTCTAGTAAATAAATTTTCAATGTCGATTGATTTATTTTTTATGGATTATCAGTTTTTTGCAGGTTAGTTAAAACTAGGAAACATTTTTAGATTGTAAGAATGTTTTGAAAATAATAATGATTTACTGATACAAGTCCTACTAATTAACCCATAGCTGAGGGAAGAAAGATTCATACTTTTTCCAAGAGTATTTGCACATTAATGAATGTATATTCTTTGACTTGTTTTCTATAGCTTATCAACTCTTTGCAGGTTATTTAAAGCCAGAAAATATTTTTAGATTGTAAGAATGTTTTTTGGAGATAATAATGATTTAGTGATACAAGTTTATTAACTGATAAATGGGGCTGGGGGAGAGGTGGATTCATGCCTTTTCCAAAGGTATTTGTATGTGAGTGAATATAATGAACCCAACTGGAATTGGAACTCAGCTCTTTACAATTCCAAGCCATTATCCATTACACCATCCACACATCCAAGCTTACAGCACCTGGTATTCCCAATCAGTCACTCATCTAGGTACTGACTAGGTACGACATTGCTTAACTTCAGTGATTGTATGGGAACCAGTGTTTCAACTTAATATAGTTGTAAACCCCTAGTTTTCAGTGTCTAATTAATATCCATGAACTATATAAGGATATACTACATTAGTAGTAGTTTGGTAGTTAGACTAATTGCCTAAGAGAAAGAGATAAATAATATATTATTATAGATGTTACCACTCTAAACACTTTTCCCATAGGAACACTGAATTATCTCCCTTACATTTCCATTGGGGGGGGGGTGTTCTTAAGGAGATAACACTCATTTAGCATCCCACTACCACTTTTTTTTTTTTATCAATATCAATTTTTGTACAAACCTGTGCAAAAAGTGGATCACAGAGTTTATTCAGCTTCATACATATTTTCAAGAAATTTCAACTTCTGGCTGGTCACTTAATATTTAAATCATGTTTCTCAACTATGTCTGAATAACATCGACCTAGTTCTTGACCTGACTAAAAACTAATTCCATTCAAAATCTGTCAATGCCTTTCGAGCCTGTCACATGATTAAGTTGATTATAAATACTAGACACTAGTTCGTTCTCTCTCTCTTCCTTGATTTCTCTCGCTACAAAATGTAGTTGTAAAAAAGAAATCACATCTTGACACTTGCAGTCAGATGCTATGAAACACATTCACAAATGCACAATACATGTACATACAAAACTTTTCAAACTACATTACAAACATTAGATTATGAATATTCAACTACAAACAATGCAAACTTAATTACAAACATTATGGAACATTCACTCCTTCAACTCTTCTAAAGCTAAAAGTTTACTCAACATATTCTCAGTTTTACAGAATTCTTTCAACTCTTTCAAAGGGAACATTTTGAGCGACAAGTTCATTCAACTTTTATGAGCTCAGATAAAAACAATTTCATTAGAAAAAACTTTAAATCAGTCAAAGGGACATAACACCAACAAAAACGTAACTCCTACATCTTGTACAGCTTGTACATCATTATACAAATTAACAAATATAAATATTAATCTTGTTGTCATAAAACCCTTTTGTGTTCCTTGTTGTTTCTCTTGTTGCTTTTGTGTTTGCTTACACATTCATAAAGTAAAAAATACATGTTGATTTAGGCCGTCAATACCGCCACACTAACATAGATTTCTTCAGAACTCTTGTTGAGGAGGAAACTGTCAGAAGATCCGAATTTTGTAGTTGAGTGAGTTTGTAGGCCGATGACAGGAAGCAGATCTTAATTAATTTTTAACAGAGGGCCAACATTCTGTCTTTAGAGCCCAGCAGATAGATTTCTTTCTTGAAACAAATTTCCAAAGATAACTGGTGTTCTATTGCTCACTGCCAAAGCGGCATATATTCTCCGTATTTATTGAGATTAGAAGGCTCAGAAATATTGGGAACTTTTTCCTCCAAAATTCCTATAGACTTCCCCAGAACTCTCATTTGTCAGAAAATATGTTCTTGTTCTTATCTCTGATAAGAATCAAAGTTTTGGGAGCTGCTTTTTGGAAGTAAAGTTCCAACAAGTTGTGAGTGTTAACAGACTTTATGGCATCATGGTCAGGGTAAGGATGGTCAGATTCCTTTTGATATTTTCTAGCTCTCTGGTTTGTCAGAAAATATATTATCTCTGACAAGGATCAAGGCTTTGGGAGCTGGATTTGAAATTAGAGGGAAAAGTTGGGGGCTAAGATCAGAAAAGAGGCTAGAACGTGAACTTGTAAAACATTGTAGTAGTTGTTCTCAAATTAAATTCTAATAACATTTCTTTAACTAACCTCATATTCTAAGCTCACAAGTGAAATGTCTGTATGACTGTTTCTTTATTTCATGGGGATTAATTTATAAGAAGAGGGTGCTAAAGGATAAGTTTGCCATTGTGATGAGAAGAAGTACTTTCAAAATAAACGAATTCAACATTTTAAAAAGAAATTAATTCAACACATATAATTTTATATAAAGAACACATAACTCACAGAAGAAGAGAAAGAAAAAAACATATTTACATGTGTACATATAGCTCAAAAAAAAAAAGGAAGAAAACCATTTCCCGTCATGTGCATGTGTATGATGTCCACATTGTTTCTTCAGAACTAAGTAGTTAGTTTGCCTGAAGACTAAGAAGTCTCCTCAGAGGAAGAGTGTTGTTTTACTACTACAGTGTTACCCGGATATAAGAGACCCTGATATAAAAGAAACACGGATATAAGAGAGATTTTCTCTGGTCCCAAATTAGATCCTGTAAGTGTACTGTAATGTAAACAAAATAGACCAAACCCGGATATAAAAGAAACCCGGAAGAGACTTCTTCTCCGGTCCCGACAACTCTCTTATATCCGTGTTACACTGTACGTCACAGAGCAAAAAGACAAAAAAAAAGAGTGAATCCCTTCCTTTCATATCGCTGATTGCCATGCCTTCTAGCAGGTATTCAGGCAGAAAAGGTGGAGTAATACCTACAGTACAAAGTACACTACAAAGTACAAACCTATCCATGGTCATTGTAAAAATAAAATCCGATATTAATAAAAATTAAAATTATAGGTTTCTAAAAAAAGAAAAAAAATATTGTAAATTTATAAAAGATTCCTGTCTTAAAAATTGGTTTTACCAAAATATTAATATCAAATTAATAATAATTATTATAATTAACACACTAATGCCCACAGTACCAAAAATATATGAATGGTTGAGATTGTATTTTCAATTTGTGTGCTATTTTTCGTTTTAATTCATAAGCCATAATTTTTTAAATCCAGAAAAATGTCTGAATATGTGGCTGGTTAAAAAACAATATAAGCGAAATGTAAGGGAAAGTGTTTACAGTACGAAAACAAGTGTTTAGGGCGGTAAAATAAACAATACCTAAAAATGATTTGCTTGTATAATTTAATTAATCGAATAATTAGTTGTTCAATCGACTAAAAAGAAGTTGTAAATTTAAATTACAAAAACCCCCAAAAAATAAACCTCCCTCGGCTCCTCTCAGTAATTATTACCCGATTTTATTTTACTATTGATTTTTTAATCATTGGATTCTGTATTTGTAAAATCGGCAAAGATTTTGTGTGACGTTCCAATTAGCAATGATCAACCCAATATAAACAAAAAACAAGATGTTGCCAGGTATTAAGAGACGCCTCGTGTTTTTCAAAATTGGCACAGCGTCGTAGCCAAGGAATGAAATGTAAATGTAGTAGCCAGTAGCTACAAGGCAAGTCGTGTTAGCAGTCAGAGTGGACATTAAGCTGAAGTGATTTAGAATCCAATCCAAAAAGGTCATTTGGAAAAAATGGAGGATTGTCAACAAAGGAAAATAAGCGTTTAGGTGAATGTCGAAGGCGTAGCCCCATTCAAGATCTTGGCTGAGGCAAGATCGCCTAAGCATGAAATTATTGGCCACGAACCACATAACAGTGGCAATGAGTAATCCGCTACCAATGCAGTCGACAAAAAATCCCCAAAGAATAAATTTAAGTGATCCAAAAAAAGAAAGTTGAAGAACTATTGAAAATCCGATGCCATTTAAGCAAAGCCACAGACTTAATAATACCAAAAAGGCCGGGTCGTCCCTGGAGTACTGGTTTCGGGTCTGCTTACGGTAGTGGAAATTACGGTAAACTTTGCGAGGGTTTACGAACAGGTATATCATTTGCCAGAATGCGTATTGGAAGTCCATTTGGTTGAATTTCAGGAGACGACGGAAATACCTTTTGGTTTTTGTTACAGCTGTAGAAACAGCTTCTTTTCTTGTATTCGTGTTGGCAAAACTGTGGAGAAGGGCGTTCCATGCGAGAAGCCTTTTTTCTTGAAGTTTTTTCGCAAGGACCGGAGTCAAAAATGATGTTTTAGTAGAGGTGGGTAACTTTTCTTCAGTTTTCGTTACTGTTGATAATGGCATGCCTGGAGAATTATGTTACGCACACCTGTGGTTGGCGTGTAAATAAATAGTATTTTTATTTTTAAATTTGATAAATACACATGGAATGTTGTTAGGGGAATGTGAAAATAAAATTCATTAATTTGAAATTCATATACTTTTTTTTGTGTGTGTGAGTGACTAGGTATTGTTTTTAGTACGTTTTACTCCGATTTGTGTGCGTAATTAATTTCTGACTTCAAAATTAAAATCTTTTTTTGGCTTTAAATGTCTTTCTTCACTGAAGTGCTGGTTTCATTGCCTTATCTCTCCACAGCCACGCGCCTCTCTGTTTTTCTTTTTCTTTTTGTAGTTGTCATTGTCCACTCTCTTTCTTTTCTGTCTTTCTCTTTTCTCTTACCTACACCTCTCTGTCTATCTTTTTTTCAGTCGTTTTTATTTTATTTTCCCCTCCTTTATTTTTATCTTTCCTAATTTCCCCCACTATCCCCAACCTAGTGTGTTGTGTGTGCATTATGATAATTAATACAACCATATATCATTCTTTCTTTCCTCTTTTTTTATTCTTTTGTAGTACCAAAGAAAAGAACGCTTAAAACGTTCCCAGTTCAAATTATTATTACAGTGTAACCCGGATATAAGAGACCCGGATATAAGAGAAATCCGGATATAAGAGAGATTTTCTCTGGCCCCAAATTAGAGCCTGTATTAAATTAATGTATATAAATTAGACCAAACCCGGATATAAGAGACTTCTTCTCCGGTCCCGGCAACTCTCTTATATCCGGGTTACACTGTATTAAGTCAAAACTACATATGACTTGTCCTGGAACTGTTAAGTTGCTTTTGCTCTCTCTCTCTCTCTCTCTCTTCATTTAACAACGTCCTCCTCCTCCTTTTAGCGTAGTACTACCAGGTGATCCGAAAGTCTTGTCACTCAAGCCCTCTCTTCCAAACTGTAGGAGCTCGTGTCAGCTATCTGAATGTGGGGTGACAAAACTTTCGGACTACCCTGTAGATTGGCAACTAGGTCTCATCAATTTACCTTGACGTAACCGTGAGTCCTATTCTAAGACTTTCTTCTCTTGCACATCTTGCCTGTGGATCTCTCTTCCAATTTCTTGCTTCCCTTTTTACCTATGATCTTCAAAAATTTAAATGCAACATCAATCACCATCTTCTGTCTTCCTGAAACCCATTCTTTTACTGTCCTTTCCCATCACTAACGTCATCTTGTATTCTTTCCCTCTGAGTAACCCCTTACATCTTATTGACTTTATCACCTTGGGGATGAAATGTTTAAAATGAAATGTTTTATTCACTGTCACAAGTAAAACGAATGAATATAGTTTTTTGAAAATAGGGTACCGATTGAAACACCATTTGGTTGAATATTTCAGCATTTTCAAAATAAATGAATTTAACATATACAAGGTTTTTAGATGATTATATACAAATCAACATACCTCATAAATATATATTCATGTGATTAGCCATAGTCTGTCTCTCTCCCTCTGCTTGTGTGCCACATAGCTCTTTTAAAACTAAAAGTTGTCATGTCACACATAGTAGATATAGGGATTAAGTTCCCAAGAGAGGAAACAAGACACATCTTGTCACTAATGACACTTTCCAGTATTGATGGGTGTTTCCTTTGTTTCAAGTCGTGTGAAATGTCGACATTCATTATTTTCTCTTTGAGTTACATGTGCAATTCATCTTGGCTGTTGCAGCTGTTGGTAGTGTTATAAAATAAAATAAGACATATCTTGGCTGATTTGCAGGTAAACAAACTAACATACTCAAGAGCAAGAGCCGGATGTGAACGGGACAAAGCCCCATCACAAAATGACCATTATCGTCATTTACGCATAAGCCCGATGCACGTGTTCTGGTGGAAAAATAAAATAATATTTTAAAGTATTTCTATTTTTCGACAAATAAAAATGCTTCCCTCCTAATTATACTCTCGTCATTTTACGAGCCTGTTAAGCCATAAAAGACGCCATAAAAGGGGTCACACGGGGAAGTACAACAGCAGTCAGTAGGAGGCCAGGGAAGAGACCTGTCACGGTCAGTAAGTAGCAGTCAACAGGAGGAACGCCACGCGAACCAGTGAGAACTACTATGAGAGATCAACCCAGGTCAGCAGCCGGCTTATGAACTATACCACAAGGTAGCTGTCCCAAAACCACGCGATTGAAATAAATCATGGAAATCTATTTCTGCTGTTGTATTTCTTTCTTGCAACCATACACTTGTCTATAACAGTAGTCTTCAAGTGATGTAATTTCACTTATTTGGTATAAAGATCTATATTTATATTCTATGATTCTATAGTGCCAATGTTCAAAGAAGGATGATCTTTGCCAAGGCCCTCAAGCTTCACTCACTCAAAGCCATTTGTAACCCGTGATCTTACATATTTGCATACAGCTGATAGTTTACATATTGCTGAACAGGTTTGGCACCATGAATGACATTCATATGAAGTCTCAATCTGATGAAGCTATTTAAGAACATGACTTGAGTTTTCAGGTTGATGTTTTGTAGCAGCTTGCAGTATTGGGGGAAACTAACTCAGCTACACATTGTTCTATGTTTAATTTCTTTTTCTCTTATACTAAATTTGTTATAAATGCTATTATATCTGAAGTGTTTAGTATTTATTAGTTCCGTATCCTGAAAAGGATGAGAGAGAGTTTGAGTCATTTCCTTTTACACTGCATCATACAACACCACTTAACAGGTGTTAAGAAGAGTCCTCTGACAGACAAGCTGAGTAATAACACAAAATAAACTGAATAAAATAGACTGATGAACATTTATAAGATTTTTAAGGGCAACAACTCAACATCAACCAGAACTTACTGATATTGCTGTATCAATTCAAAGCCAAGTATCTCATTAATTGTGTTAATAAAGTCATTATCCTTATAATAACAGACCTCAAGCATTCACCCGTCATGATGGATGGGTGTTCTCTTAAGGAGGCTCCTTGCCTTGAATGTCTATTGGGACTCAAGCTCTCCCAGACCTCAACTGGAACTCATATATCTGGTCTATTGCCAAAGATGCTGGAAAAATGGTCAGTTCCTTTTACTGCTCCAGTAAGTATCTGACTCCTCCTGCTATACTTTATCTTTACAAGAACCAGATCAGACCAAAAATGGAGTATTGTTGCCATGTCTGGGCTGGAACTGCCCAATCCTCACTTACCTGTCTTGATAGAGTTCAAAAGCATTTACACTGCCTTTCTTACAGACAAAACATTGTAAGCCTCTTGCTAATCTATCACTACTTCCATGTATTGTTTTCTGACAAGCTTCATTCCTTAGTCCCATCGGCCCTGACATTTACAACTGGGACTCTCCATGCCACATACACAAGACCGAATCTTGCCCAATCTCTTCATATTCATATAGTAGGAAGTAAGTTCCACTCGGACAGCTTCTCCACAAGAACTGCTGCTTTTTGGAAGAGACCATTGACAGAGTTTTGCCGATTACTACAATCTTGACCTCTTCACATTTAGGGTTCATTTTTATTTTCCCTGCATAGATCCATGAACTTCATTTCTTGCCATCTCTTATGCCCATGCAACACCACACAGTAAATCTCTACCTTAAGTGGCTCTTGGACCTTGTATTAGGTGAACATTAGCATAAAAATAATAATGAAAAGTATGGTTGGAATAAAGATGTTCTGGATAGGTTTATCTATCTATCTATCTATCTATCTATCTATCTTTCTATCTAAGTCTCTTCATTATCTATCTAATTGTAAAAGTAAACATTTTCTTCTAAAATGCTCACAGCCTAAATTAAGGGGTGGAAGGAAATCTTTTGAATATTTCTTGGGCCCACCATTCCAGATACACAAGGATGAATCATCCTCATTTCTTTCATATTCCATTAGTAAAAAGGAAGTTCCACTCAGACAGCTCCTTCCCAAGAACTGCTACTTTTTGGAACAGATTCCTGATCACTACAATCTAGGCTTCTTTGAGCCTAGCGTTAATCGTTATCTCTTTTACATAACCCTCATGAACTTCTTGCCCTTTCTTACATTCATACAACACCATAACCCTCTACCTTGAGTGTCTCATGGGCTTTGTATTTGATGAGAATTAGTATTAAAAAAAAACTTCAGTCCATGGGTGACAAATTGTTCAGCAACACTGATATCTAGCAGATTAGCATCATAAGGAAGTATTCACATGGACTAAAAATTCCCAAGGAAGGGCATCGGCTGTAACTTGCCCAACCAATTAAATAAGGTTACGTTCAAAATTCATTGCCTAATCTCTCTACAGCCACGCACCTCTCTGTTTTTCTTTTTCTTAAATTTTGTATAAGGTCGGTGGGTACATTGGCCAAAATTTCATGTCAGAAATAACCAAGACAAGGAAACTAGACTGGAGGAATCAATACTGTATTTCTTTTTAAGGTTTGCATTCACTCTGGTTTTCATCTCCTTTCATTTTCCTATTTGGTACAAGTCAAGTATTGGGTCAGGGCTGTGTTGAAATGTCACAGAAGCATGAGAATAATTCACAGCCTTGCCTATCAGACGAATTTGAACTGTCTTTTAAACCTTTCAGTCATCAACACTATCATCAGTCCCATGACCATGTGGGGTCATAGGGTTGTTGCACAGGTGAGCACTTGACCAGCTCCTTTCATATGTCTCAGAGCCTCTTTGAATGATCTTCCAATCCACCACATTGTCAGCCTGTTTTTTTTATCCTCTCTTTACATCTTTTGTGAAAGGTGGTAGCTTGTAGGATAACAATGTTGATTGTTGATTTCTTACGACATGACCATACCATTTCAACTTTCTCTTGACCAATGTTTAGGAGGTCTTCCAATGAGCCTGTCTGATGGTGTCATGCAATGTATCATCTTTCCTGCAATCTATGTAGGAGATGGTTGTATATTATCTCATTTCTAATGCTTGGATTCTTCACTGTAATTCTGATGTTAATGTCCAAGATCTGCAGACATACATTGATTGATTTGTTTTTTTATGGATTACCAACCTTCTGCAGCTTATTTAAAGCCAGAAAATACTTTTAGATTATAAGAATATTTTTGAGATAATGATTTACAAATCCTACTAATTAATCCATATCTGGTGGGAGAAGAGGTGGATTCATACTTTTCCCAAGGGGATTTGTGTAGGTGAATATTATGAACCAACTGGAATTGGAACTTGGCTGTCCAATCTCCAATAGCAGACTTTTGACTATAATAAGCAGTTTTTAATTCTAAATAAAGTGTTTGGGGACTGGCTGATTTTTGATAGCAAGAATCATGATAGTAATAAATGGTTTCCTGCCTCTATAAATTAGATTTATGTATTGACTTTTTTGTAATATTCAAAGATTTTGCACACATATATTTGGACAATGACTGATACTACAGTGTGCCCAGTAAAAAAAGAAGTAAATTCAAAAAGACATGAGACAACCGTTGAATAAGTTAAATTTGCTGTTTTTTTACTGGGCATCATGTAGCTGTTAAAAATTAGTATATCCTATTATTATCATCAGTCATATTACTGGATATGATCATTGGTGTTCTGCTCTGCTGAGCACCTGATCAGCTCTCTTTCCATATGTCTTGGTTGTGTGCCAGTGTCTGAGTCTCTATGAATGATCTTTTGATCTACTCAGTGACTGAATATAATTATTTCCAGTGAGGATATAATTCTATTCTTGTCAGAGTCACAGAACACAGTAGTGACTATAAGCGAATGATCAAGCTCATAGACAGGAATAACAAAAGTAATTTATTATTTAAATAACTCTGTGTGATTGTCCCTTATTACTGCGATCAGCTGCTGCTCTTGATACTTTGCATGTTTCCGTGATGTCACATAAATTTCATCATGGACCACAGTACTTTACTTGCACCTGCACAATTTGTACTTTGTCTTCACCCGATATCTTTCATGTCCCTAATTTTCTTTTTTATTGTTCTTTCAGGGTCCTTGCTATCTCAGGTACTAGAGGAAATTGAAACGGCAGTTTACATGGATAGTCAGTCTGTCAACAAATCTAGCATAATAGTAAAATGGAACAGCATAAGCAAAATCCTTAACAGAAAATAGTGTAAATATCAACTTGCAAATGTCAGGCAGAGAATGGACTTTAATAATTTGGATGTCCAGTTTGTATTCAGCTCTTGCTTATAATTACATTGAACATTCAAAAGGCTGGTCACTTCCACCTGTTACGCTGAAAGACATAAAAGTGTTTTAAAATTAAATTTGAACTTTTATAAAAAGAAATAGGACACCAGACAATGTTTTAGAGAAGGACGCTAGACTTAAAAAGATATAAGCTGAAAAGAAAGAATTTATTTGTTTGTACAGTGTAACCTGGATATAAGAGACCCGGATATAAGAGAAACCCAAATATAAGAGAGATTTTCTCTGGTCCCAAATTAGAGCCATACTTACCTAAACAAAATAGACCAAACCCAGATATAAGAGAAACCCGAATATAAGAGACTTCTTCTCCGGTCCCGAAAACTCTCTTATATCTGGGTTACACTGTACCTACCTATCTATATATCTATTTATATACCTACTTACCTACATACCTACCTACCTAAGGTGTGCATAGTACTCCTCAAAACACACTATTGTTACATGCTATAGCATGAAGATCCATTAAAGATTCACTAGAAATACCCGGTCATCCTGGGTATGACGATAATATACATCTGGCAGCAAGGTCTCTGATCAGGAGGTTTTGAGCAGCGTGGAACCACCTCTTAAATGCTGTTGTTCCCAGGTCCACCCTAACCTGGGGTGGTAGCACCTGTTAGGGTCCCAGCTTTGGGCAAATAGTGAATCCCCTAAACTGGGGTCAAAACACTATGAAAGTTTAGAAAGATGGCAGCAATACATTTTCATAGTAAAAAATCACCAGCAATACTTTTTTGTAAAAAAAATAAATAAATACTACCAGCAATACATTTTTGTCAAAGAAATTACTAATGCTCCGAAGAAAATAAAATTTTGGCATTAAATGACCCATAAGGAGTTGATATGACATTAAAGAAACAAAACAAAACAAAGAAATAACCATGAAAATTTCACAGTTTTCCTGTTTTAATTTTCTGGCAAATCTTAATTCTTATGTTGATGATCAAATAAGCTCATGGTGAATTCTACAGTAATAAAATTTCCATAGAAATTCCTCTATCGCGTCGTTAAATATTTTTTGCTTAACAAAATATTGCAATAACAATGATAAATAATGAATGCTGGTTGTAAGAAGTAAGAGGAGGACAAATGAAAAGATTTGAAATTGACAACTTTTATTAAACACTTCTATTTTGCCTTCTTTCTTTCTTACATTTTCTTTCTTTCCATGTGATCAAAAATGGAGTAGTCCATTATTTATGAGGTATTGGCAGGAGAAGTTAAATACTTCTATCTTCCCTTCTTCCATTTTCTCACTGAAACCAAGTAGTATCCTTAATATGTTTTTTTCCTGTCTTTCCATGCAATTAAAATGGAATTGTCCATTATTTATGAAATATTAGCAAGAGACATTAAACACTTCTATCATCACTCCTTTCATTCTTTGTTGCATTTTCTCATTTAAAACCCAGTAGCATCTCTGATATGTCTTTTCCATCTTTCCACACTATCAAAACAGAATAGTTCATTATTTATGAGAAATTTGCAGGGCCAAACAGTCATGCTAAGGAGTGGAGAACAAGTAGTGAACTTTATGGTATCCCTTCAATAATCCTTAAGAAATGTGCTCCTGAAATGCCTTCTGTTCTCTCTAAACTCTACAGTAAGTTCCTTGCTGTTTCTTGCTTCCCTGCTTGTTGGAAATCTGCTGTAGTTTCTGTCTTTAAGAATGCAGGTGAATCATCCAACTATTGGCCTGTGAGCCTTCTAGCTCTTTTAGGCAATGTATTAGTGGCTCTAATCAATTCAGAATTGGTTAAGCATCTAAACTCACAGGGTCTTCTTTCAGATAAGCAACATAACTCTCACTTCTCTAGCTCAACTGCTGATACATTAATGGTTATTACTGAAAGAATCTGTCAAGCTTTGGATAAGAATGGTGAAGCTTGGGCTGTTGCTTTGGACACATCTCAAAGGCATTTAACAGGGTTTGGCATCTTCACAAGTTGAAAGGTTATGGTATTTCAGAATATTGCTACCACATCTGGTTTGGTGCTCCTGCTACATATTTAGAAATCGTTGATAAAATCCAAAGAATCTGCAATAATGTGGCTTCCCTGTGCCTTTTCTATAAATGCTTTCATAGTACCTAGGATCTATGAATTTAAGCTCATTACTTGATTGGCGGCAAAATCTAAACATTTCACAGTTGAAATGGCTAGATGTAACCACAAGTTCTATGCTAACAGTTTCACTTCCTGCTTGTGGAACTCTCTCCTGGCTTCTTGCTTTCCAGTCAAGTTTGATCCTCAAAAATTTAAATGCAATGTCAATAATTATCTTCTGTTGTCTTAAATTCTGTTCTTTTATTGTTCTCTCTCCTTAATAATGTTTTATTTATATTCTTTCATACTCAGTAAACCTTGCATAGTGGCTTTGTTGCCTTGCTTGGGGTGAAATGATTATAAAAAAAGTCCATGAAAGCACATCAACTTTATTGTTAAAAATAACATTTCTACCCTTGAATCCATTACTGACAAACATGAAAAAAAAAAGAAAAGAAAAAAATAATGAATTATATCTAATTATAATAAATTACACACAAATGCTAAATTTTTGACAAGTTTGCAATATGATTGCTGCAGACAGTAACTGGCAACAAACAACGATTGGTCCGTTTTCTCATCAGCAGAAAGAGGAATATTCCTATTTCATTAGGAATATTATTTAGAAACTTCTTGAAAATTCAGGATGGACCTTTATTTGTTAATGATTATTTCACCATTTAAATCAATAAATGTTTTTTTCTATTGTAATATATGCAACAGTGACAGCTTTGTTTTGATACGGTACACATCAACATTAGATGTGATGATTGCCAATTCTTTACAGAAGATGACCATCTCTTCTTACTTTTAAAGTGTTTTGCGCAATGAGTGCATATAAAAGAGGATATTCTGTCAAGGATTCAGAGATTTAGTTGTGTGGTTCAGATATTCAACCATTTGACAGCAATCAACCAATGCAGGCAGAACAGGGCAGTGTCAGATTGATGTCAATTTCAGCAGAAACGTATGTCTTATTTCATTTGGGTCCCACTGGTCATGTTGTAGTCAGACGATTTAATGAAAGAAGAAACCATTCAACAACTCAATCTCCTTTTAACCAAAATTCTAAATGAAGCAAGATACCAGTAAATGAAAATTAAATCTGTTTGACTTTCTTTCAAATAGGCTTTTGTTTCTCTAGGTCAACCATGGATGTATTAATGATTATTGTTGAAAGTGTCTATCAAGCTTTAGATAAGAATGGTGAATGGTGGTATTGCTTTGGACATCTCAAAAGCATACCAGTCTTCTTCACAAGTTGAAAGCTTATGGTACTTCTTATCAAATTGTAAAATGAAAGTTGTCCTGAATGGCCACTCTTCTAGATCTTTTTGTAGTAATTCAGGGCTCTATCCTTGAACCTATTTTACTTCTAGTATTCATCAATGACCTTCCTGATGGCATCAGTTCTTAACTTGGTATCTATCCTTATGACACAACTATTTAATCCTGTCTCAACTGTAAGTTTGATCAATTCAATAAGGTCATATTGGCAGCCAATCTACAATCTGCTGTTAACTGGGGCAAGGAATGGCTTGTTAATTTTAACACTTCCAAAATTAAACTTCTCTCTATTAATCATCTGAGAGACACCTTTCTGCTTTCCATCATCATGGCTGATGCTAACTTCCAGGCAAATGATTTGTTGTGCCTTCTCAAGCTAACATTCTCTGCTGACATGAAGTGGAAAGATTATATTGAATCAACTGCTCGGTCTGCTGTTAAGAAAGTTGGTTCATTGCGTTGTACTAGACAATTTTTCTTTCCAGAACCAATCTTACATATTTATAAGTCTACCATTCGTCCATACTTTGAATATTGCTGCTACATATGGTCTGGTGCTCCTGCTAGATATTTAGATATTCTTTATAAAAATCCAAAGAATCTGCAATGTTATTAGTAATGACATGACATCTCAACTTTAGTCACTTTCCCAACGCCATAATGTAGCTTCCCCGTGCCTTTTCTATGAATACTTTCATGGTAATTGTTCTGATAAACTTCCCATTATGATACCTAGACTTTAGGAATTTAAGTACAATACTAGATTGGTAACAAGGTCTCATCAATTTAGAGTTTAATTGGTTAGATGTAACTTAGTTCAATAAGAGTTTCTTCTGTCACACTTCTTGCTTGTGGAAATCTCTTCTAGCTCTGCTTTCCACCCAACTTTAATCGTCAAAAATTTAAATGCAATGTCAATCATTATCAACTGCCTTCCTGTTTACTCTTTTATTGTTATTGCTCCTTAATAAGGTTTTTTTTTTGTTTTTTTTTTATTCTTTCACATTCAGTAACTCCTTGTTTTAATGACTTTACTGCCTTGCTTGGGAGTGAAATGATTTTAAAAATCATTTCAGAGGTCCTAAACACTAAGACAATGATCATCAGCTTGCAAAGAAAAGAACTGGTTTATAAATTATTGATGATGATGTGCTTTCCAAAGAATGACAATAAAGTGAGGTGTTTGTAAACATCCTATCAATTGTATTAAAGATGCATGTTCTCACCGGATTTATTCAACCTTTAGACTGAAGCAGACCTAAGAGAGAGAGAAGTCCTATCAGTGGGCACAATCTTAACAATACAAGATATGCAGATGACATTATATTGATGGCAAACACAGAAAAGAAATTGTAGAAACTCCTAAATATTATAGCAAAGGAAAGTCAGAAGAAAGGACTAATCATCTGTTGTAAGGAAAGAGAACACATGGTCGTCAGCAAGAGAAACAGGACAAGATGCAAGCTTTGAATTGGAGATGAAAAAAATCAAGTACATAAATTTAAACTTCTGGGAAGCATTTTAAAAGATGATGGAAAATCTTTTGTACCATGCCTTGAAGAGGCATGGTACAAAAGATGGGTGGTCATAGCTCTCCACAATTTCCGATATGTTGTAGCTCTTAGTAATGTTTGTCTTTTTACCATCTTTTCCACTCCCTGTTCTGCAATCCATTTTCATATGCTCAAGTAAGTGCTCCACTGCTTCCCACTCCTTTTCTTACCTTTGATACGTCCTGTCTTATGAGTGTCAAATTCTCCAAGATCTTTTTTCTCATTATGTGTCCAAGAAATTTCAGCTGTTTCTTTTTGATTCTATGTATAAGTGTCTTTTTTTTTTTGTCATCACTTTTCAGTCACTGTGCCCTGCAGCTTTCCTCAGGTGTATATCAATTTGGGTAAACTACAGGGAATTCTGATCTGAACCCTTAATGTACAGGGGTAGACTGTTCTCATTCCACTGTCCCTGTTTTGGGATATATTATTTTTAGTACTGCCCCATTTTATGTTCAGCCTATTTACACCGAGTCCAAGTACACCATTGGGAATTGGCGACGGAATAAGAACCCCTTCAATAAAATGCACATGTCCCATTTCCACCAAGTGCAAGTACACACTACAGCAGCCCAATATAACCATCAGGTAATTGCATACCAGGCACATGCATGACAGCCAGTAGAAGTAGGGGTGGGGGACGGGTTTTGATAAAAGTACTGCATAACCTTGCAGATGGTGCCCAGAAATACTGTGAGGTCAGTTCACTCAGATATCAAATACATTTTATGTTGTATTAGTTTTAAATCTTTTCAATGCTATTTTTGAAAAATTTGTGGTTTAGATTCTAACCTTTACACCCCATTTTAACTTCTCATCTATAGCAATTTACTAAGTGTAGCTTAGATGTGTCACAAGGCTGAAAGTATGGAGCACTTAGTGAAAAATGAAATGACTACTCAGTAGTAATTGATTTGGTGAGACAAACCTTGCTAACCATTCCATCACATCAAAGTGTCTTGACTTTTCATCTATAAGCCTCTCCTTCTTTCCACAAAAAACTGGTAAAATATGATTGGCTAATTATATAAATACTTTGTGTATGCAAATTACAATCTGTCAGCTCCACCTAGTAGAGATTACTTCAAACATGGCAAGGACATTAACATAGGTAAACCGGTTATAAAATAAACAACAAACCATAAGATGTTTTTTGATCTTTTTCTTCTTTTCTTTAATAGGAGCAAATATATGGAATAGAAAAATAAATTGAATAAGAATTAAAAAAGGCAAAAGAGCAACAATGGTGCAGCTATTGTGGCAGAGATTGTAAAATTGACAGTCAAAACAAGCAGATATTGTAAGCAGTCAATGTAGATAAAAAAAAAAAAAACAAACAGATTTCTGCAAGCAGGCATTTTAAATAGTAGTATCACAACTATATGATTATATTAGCTATAAAATATAATATATATATGGAGAGATAAGGTGGTCCAAAAAGTCCTAAGTTGGGATTTATATAATGTTCTACTAAGAGATATGAGAATACAGATAAGCAATTTATGAATGTCTTACTGTTCAACTTCTTTAGTGGTTCTCAAAGTCCCAGGTATCATTCCTCCCCTCAGGATCTTAGGTTTCCTCCCCTAGTTAGAATTTCTATTTATATTCTATTTATTAATATACCAATATACTTATAGCATTTATATAACTGAAATTCCTCTTCTTGGAGTCAAATGTCTTCCAATTGAGAATTACTGTTTCCAAATGATAGAATTGTCTTTAAACAATGCAGATTTCCAAACTTATGAAATAAATGCCTCAGTGTCATGTCCCTTGAGAGCAGTGTTTCTCAACCTTTCTTTTTTACTCCTGGGTGCACTTGTAGAATAACTAAAACACTTGGGTGCATTTTAAATTTTAATAAGGAAAAATTAATCAAATAGTAAGCATTTTATTTAATTATGCTTGCGTGAAACCTGTGCTTTCATGTGTTTTGGCAACTTCTTTTAATTTTTGGCCTTATATGTGAAGATTAGTAGTAGGGTTTTCATTTAAAGGGATTTATGAAGAATCTCTTTCTTTTTTTAGACAGCTTGATAATGACTGATTTAAATCCTTTGAGAAAGACAAAAAAGAATGGATTATTCACTCCTTAAAGATTAAAGAATTTAGCATTCAATTTAAAATATCAAATGACAAACACTTGACTTAGAAACCATGTGCTTGATGTCTCTAGCTTTTTAAAAATAAAGTTTTTTGGGGTTTTTTTTTTTTTTTTTTAAATACAAAAATAATTCATAAATTCCTCTGCTGTTAACACGAGGTGCATTGGTTGAGAAATGCTGCTTCACAACATAAGTGATCATGACTATATTTTCTTCTTTTTTAATATCTATAAACTCTGCATTGCTGCAATTGTTCTTTGGAGTAACTTCCTATTGCCCTCTGTATAGTTTTAAATTCAAAGTTTTCCTTATTGTAAGTTGGTTGTCCAACCAAAGCTAGAGAGATCAGTCTACTCTGCTATTTTAACTCATAGCTGGTGGTAAGAGATGGATCTATGCCCTTCCCAAAGTGCAAAGTGAACAGAAACTCAGAATTTGAACTCGGCTACTCAGATCCTATTTTCTACATTATTAAAAGTTAATCCACCCACACCTTCCAAAGTATAACAGTACGAGTTACTTCAAATTCTTGTTAGTGGAAAAGATTTTTTATTAACAATTTTGTATATTTTACTATTTGGTGCCATTTTGAAATAGGTTTTTTTTTTCCTTCTTTTTCAGATTGAGCAGAATGTTTTAGTGAAGAATTTGTAATAAGTGATTGTTAGTACCAGAGAATAACAAGATATATGAGAGCCAATATAAAATATCATTGAAATCCTCAAAACAATGGATAGAAGAAGAAACTGCTTGGGATTGCTAAAGAATAAATAAAATTGGTGGCTCTTTAACAAAAGAACTCAGTAAACAAGTGAAAGAGATCCTGATGAAATCAGCATAAAAATCTACAAAAATGTGACAACAGAAAAAAAAAAAAAAAAAAAAATGCTTCACCCACTTTAAAATATCAAAGGGGTAAAGATGTAATAAAACTCAAACTTGATGGTCTGTTATTCTTTTGTTTTCATCTCTTCCTTCCATTTTCCTATTGTTTTTCTCTTTTTTTCCATCACCCCACCCACTTTTTTTTGCTCCCTTTTTCTTGTTCTGCTGTATGGAAATGGGTGGTGAGTGAGAAAAAATACAGATATTACATGGGTCCCCGACAGAAGGCCAGCAAGCAATGCTTTAACTCCAAGCAGAGTTTACAAATACTCTGATTCAAGGCATAAGTGCCAATCCATGTGTAAACAATCCCATTATGTCTTAAGGGTTCTATACTTAAAAAAATCACTTGTTTTATTTGTTCTGTCAAGCAAGCACACTGATATTTAAAAATTAAAACCCATTTGTGATTTTAATGGCAAAGCAATTTAATAAGTAGCATCTTTCTTGATTTAACCAACAAAGCCTTTTTTTTTTCTTAACAGTAAGATTCACCCTGTACAAGATTCAGGGGCCACTCGAGGTAGAGGGTTATGGGGTAGTTTATATGGATACGAGGGGAAGATAATAGTTAACTCTTGACTCGAACAGGTTAAGATTGTAGTGATTGGGAGTCGGTTCCACAGGGCAGTAGTTCATGGGAAGAAGCTGTTTGAGTGGAACTTACTTCTTGCAGAGGTAATGTAGATGGTTTGCTACTATGTAAGTGGTATAGCAGGTCATAGACGGGAAGGTTAGACTTAGCAGAACTGAAGAATGTAGTTTGTCCGAGCACTTTCCATGAAAGTAGTGATAGAACAGTGAGAGACTCACCACATCCCACCTGTGAGAGGTTGGAGGGTGGAAAATAATTCTCCAACAAGGACTTGGAGACATTTTTGAACTCTATCAAGACTGGAAAGTGAGAACTGAGCAGTTCCTGCCAAAATATGGCAACAGGACTCCATTTTCAGTCTGATCTGGCTGTTATAAAGGTTTGCCACAATTATGGAACTACATTTTTAAAAAAAAAAAAAAGCAACTTCAGATTTAGAATCGTATTCAGATTAATTATTTCACAAAGAATTTGTACTCAAGTTACTTAAATGATTGCTTAGTACACTTTTATGCTCAAGTCTAATAAATAGAAAAGAAAGACATTTCAAACTAAGTGAATTGGTAGAATTCTTCATACAGTACAAAATATTTAGTAACAGTTTTTGTTTAGTTATACATTTTTTATTTTTTTCTCTTTGACTTGCTTATGCTGCACCGATGTCAGTAGTGCAGTTACTTAAGAATTACATTTGAGTACAGTTGCTTAAAATGAGTCACTTGTAAAAAAAAAAAAAAAATCTCCCACTGCATTCTAAGTTTTTACCCTCCTACCCCTGCTGTTGAACCTTTTCCCCACAACAATAAACTATGGTAGTTAATTTTCCAATAGATAATTTCATTTGATTTTAATAAGTTAACCCTTTAAATGTGGATAATGGGTATTTATATTATTTCCGTTCTATTCAATTGCAATTGCCATAAATTTCTGCTGTAGTTAATTGGGTAAGAATTTTGTTTTCATTTTTTCTTTTTTTTAGTTTTGCAATTATTTCAATTAGTTATATTTTTTTTATACAAAATGACTGATACTCATTTAAAACAATGAAAACTAAACACTTTATATGAATTTTTATTACATGTTAACAAGATGGAGGGATGGTGAGTAATGGTTAGCGGCTTGGATTGAGGAATTGGAGAGCTGAGTTCAAATTCGTTACAGTCACTTATGTGCAAATACCCTTGGCAAATGTAAGAATTCATCTCTTCCCCCCACCAGCTTTTGGTAAATACAGGACAAACTGGGTTCTATAGCCTTAGGTGTCAACTGGTCTAGAAGGACATCTCTAAATTCAAAACTTCCAACTATGGGTTAAATAGTAGGGCAATCAGGGTTCTGTATCCCTAGCTGGCAACCAGTCTAGGAGGAGGATAACTGAATTCAAAACCATATGTAGCTCTAGCAACTATAAGGTAAAGAAAGGATCTTGAAATTTGCATTAACTCGATGATCCCATTCCTCAACAAAAAGACAATTATTGCTTTAGAGTTTAAAATCCCTGCTGTAAATATTTTTCAACTAATAATTTATTTTACTATTATTATAGTGACAAGCATTGTGCCCATGAAAGCAACAGAATTGTAATTAAAAGAAAAGTCTTTATTTGGATAGCCAAGAGAGTTTAGTTACACATCACACTAATACTGTCAACAAGGCATAAATTCACTTTTGTTTTGCACTCTTAATAACTGCCAGACAAACTGTCTTATCATTGGTATGTTATGCTGGATTCATCCCAGTATTGAATATTGTTGCCACATCTGGTCAGGTGCTTCTGCTATATGTCCTGACTTAGCTTTCCTGTTCCTTTTCTATAAATATTTTCATGGTCATCGTTTTGATAAGCTTTCCTCCTTGGTACCTCAACCTCATGAATTCAAACACAATACTATTAGGTTGGTGCAAAAATAATGTCGTTCTCTCACATATGTGAGAGAACGACATTATTTTTGCATCAACCTAATAGTTTGGCAGCTATTTTTCATCATTTTACAGTTGAAATTGCTAAATGTAAGCACAAGTTCTATTCTAACAGTTTCTTCTCTTGCACCTCTCAACTGTGGAACTCTTACTTCCTATTTTAATGTCATTTTTTTTTTAAATAAATTAAAAAATAAAATAAAAATGCTGTTACTTAGACACATAAGTTATTAGTACTGACATAAGTATTAGTTTCCATATTTAATAAATGACCTAAGTAGTCAAGCTAAATGCCTTTTTGGAGAAAAAAAAAAAAAAAAAAAAAAGAAAAAGAAAAGAGGGAACAGACAAAGAACACTTAGTCTCACAAAGACTGACTGACAACACAAATGAATGTTAAGAGTGTTATCCAAAGAGGTAGCCTTTGAAAACAACTCGATATAAAATTTTCAAACGGTCTTAATAAGCACAAAATTGTTTAAAAAATCTTGATTGGAAATATATAATGTTCAAACTTTGGAATACAATGTTAGACACTTGGAATAGGTGTAAAATGCAGGAGAAAAAAAAGTTTGCTCAACCTGCCTATTTTTACATGAGAAATTCTTATAAAAAAATATTATTAATCAACACAGGTTTAATTATCTATGCTTAATGTTTTTTCAATATTTGATAAAATAAAGTTTGTTTTTTTTTTTTCAATAATTTTCAGTAATTACAATGAATCAATCATTTGTTTTTACTAAAAAGACATTATTTTTCAGAAATAAATACAGGATGTAACAGAAATAACTTCTACTTTGATGGTCAACAAAATGATTTCACTGTTGTTTAAAGGGCTACAGTTTTTGTTCATTTGGTTTTTAAAATGACATCCTCCAAATGGTGGCCTCTATTTGCCATTCACTGTTGTAGGTGTTTCCTGGCAGTATTCCTGCCACTTTTTGGCAAATAGCAGCTTTTAATTCTTCAATGGTTGCTGGTTGATGTTTGTAGATCTCCACTTTCAAGTAACCCCAGAGAAAATATATATCTGGCATGCATGCAGGCCATCCAATCTCTTTGCATAATGAAATTAAATGTCCTGGAAACTATCAAAGCTTCCATTGATCTTTCCACTGTATGCACAGTGGCTCTATACTGTAGAAACCAAACATCTGGACTCCCAAGGTCTCCGAGTTTTGGTTCCAGAGCATATCCACATACTAGTCAGATGTTGCTGTAATTGAATGGTCTCCCTCCTCAAAAAGTAAAGGCCTCATACATCAAATTTCAGAATTGTGAACTACACAGTCGCTTGTTTGCAGTGTAGGTTTATTTATGAGGCTGTCTAGAGTTATTTTCTGTCCAGTAGTGAAAATTCTGCTCATTAATGCAGCAGAGAGATGAAAGTGAGCATCACTTATGAGAACTACATATGTAGGAACATTCTGAAGGAACATATCACAGCAAACCATGTGATTTTCCCAGTCCTTGCAGTTCCTGAGCAACCATTAATTTGTATGGATGGAACTTCAGATCAGTGCACAAAATTCTTCTGACTGCTCAATCAGACAATCCCAAAGATGAAGCAAGCTATAGGCTGAACATGTAGGAGATTTCACAATAAACTATCTCAATGCTGGGACATTTCTGGAGTTTCAAGGTCTTTCAGGTGGCTTTTTTTAAAGCACTGAAATTGTGGCCTGAAATTTTCAACCTTTTCTATAGAGAACATCATTTTAACATAACATGAAATAAGCACAAAAAGCTGTCTGTATTACAATTACAGATTCACCAGTCTTAAAAAAATGTTTCAACATCAAATACATGGTATGCACCAGCCCAAGCCATGATGGTAACCGATGGTATCTAGGAGAAAAAAAAAAAAAAAAAAAAGTTAAGACATTAGCTTGACAAAGATACCATAGCCACTTACCTAAGTTCACTAGCACCACCCAGGTGACAGTTTCAAATGTGGGATGTATTTCTGCCACACCCTGTATATAAATATCATTTTAAAATAAAAATTTATCAACCTTGTAAAATGTCCTTCTCTTTAAGATGCATAATTTTTGGGATGCAAATATGTGATAATTAGTTTCACTATCTAGCAAAATTGTGTGTGTGTGTGTATATATATATATATATATATATATATATATATATAAAGTTTTCATGTGAAAAATATGACAGGTGAGAAAATAAAAATTAAGAGGGAGAGATTTCACTTAGTTATGGACAAATATTACAAAAAAAAAAAGTAAAAATCCCAAAAATTTGAAATAACAGATCAAAGACAATGGGTGGAAAAAAAGAAAAATTAATACCAGGTTTATTATTATTTTTATTTTTTTTTTTTAAATTGACCTCATATTCTAGATATACAAAAAAAAAAAAAAAAAAAAAAAAGAAAAGTTAACTGCATCCCATGGATCAAATGAATATCATTTCTAAAATGGCATATAATGATATTTGATGAGTGAGGAAGTGTGTTATATGATAATATTGTTATTTAAGATTTACATCACATTGTATCTTTTACAATTCCTGATACAACCACCAATCATGGAAATGGAATAATCTAGATTAGATGCCTATAGTAAGATTAAAATGCAAGTCAGCAGTTTAAAAATTATTTGTCTGTAAGATGAACAATAACAGCCAACACAATATTGTTGTCATTTACATAATTTGAAAGAGAGAAAATAACAATATTCTCTAGCCAGTTTTTAAATGTTTTACATTTTCATTTTGTATGTAGGTATTTTCTAAAAATATATTCAGAATATGAGGTAAAGTAAAAAAAAAAAAAAAAGCAATAAAGTAACCATATAACAACACACATGTAAAGTGATGTTTGTTCAGTATTGCACCAGAAATTTACACAATGGAAAAAAAAAAATGTGTACAATCTGAAGTGATTTTAGATTCTAAAAATGTTAACTTCTTGCCATTAACCAGCAAGGGAAATAACTTGATAAACAGTACATATCATTTCATATATACATAAAGAGAGAAGGAAATTTTATGTTTTTTTTTTAAATTTGTAACATTTATGGCATGTATAGACTTTAGAGGTGTCTTTACTTACAACTGTGATATGAATAAAGTTCTGAAAGATGAGAAAGACACAGAAAATAAACCCAGCTACAACATTGTTAAGTTTGTTTTTTTTTTTTTTTAGTTAAAAAAAAACAAAAAAAAAAAAAAAAAAGAAAGAAACTTCTATACTTTGTTTTCTTGGGGTGGGGGGAGATATTCCATGGTGAATATCAATATACTTTCAGAATTGTATTTTTTTTGTATTTTTATATCAGAAACATATTTCTTGTTATCTACTCATTACTTGAGATGAATATTTTTTTTTTTTTTTTTTTTCTTATAGTTAAATTTGATACTATTTTCTTATCTTTTTTAACAGCTGCCCATAATTTTTGTGGAAGGTTTTGTCTGCATTCGACTTGAACAAAAAGTAGTTCAATCAATCTTTGGATAATGCCATGAAGTAGATAAGACAGCATATGTAATTGAATTCATAGAAAAAATAAAAAGAGACATTTTCATATGAATAATAATGGAAAATATATCAAATCATATTTCTGTTCATTTAAGTATCTTGTGTGATATAAACCAAGATTGGCTAATAGACTTCTTGCTAAAATTATCAGTTTCAAAAGGAAAAAAAAATGTATATAATCTTTAAGCTCTTAACAAAAAAAATAAATAAAATACATGACTATTAGCAAACTGGCAATGATATGCTTAATTAGTCAACCTGGTCGGATATCGAAATGTTGTAATAAAATAAGGTGAAAATTAATTAAAAAAGGAGTTTCTACTTGGAATTCTGGTCATTGTGTGTGAGTGGTCATCAAGGAGCGATACATGTAATACATCACTGTACATGTGCAGATTACACTGATGGGGGAGAGAAGGGGAAACATTTATTTACAAGCAATTGTGCAAGAGTCTCTGTATACATGTGTGTGTGATATATGTGTATATATATATATATATATATATATGGAGCGATCAGTAAATTGTCGCCATTTTATATTTTTAATTTTGCACACGAGTATCATTCATTTTTGTCAACTGCACAGTATAGTAGGGTCACTGTCTGTGAGAAAAAGAGCACCAAGATGCAATTCACTCCGCCAGAAATTTGAAAATGGCTTACTGTACTGCTTGGTATTTGCACCAGGAGCTCCAATACACAAATTTTAGAATGTTTGGGTGTCAATCTGAGGACAGTGCAGATGATTGGAAAATAAATGGATGAGTCTAATGGTGATTACGAAAGTACAGCAGCTTGGAAAATTCACTCTGATTATTCTGATAATAAAAGAACTCCCTAATTTGTTGGTGAAGGCCTCAGACTCAGCAGACACCTACATCAGTTCCTTGAAGAGGTAGTGATGCCCTGAATCTAGAGGATGGCTGCCAGAAGACCCTATGTCTGATAATAGGACTCTGCACCATGCCACACATGCAGAACCCAGTCATGGCTGTCAGACAATTTCTGTGACCACATCACGTCTTACATCTGGCCACCTAACTCCCTAGATTGCAACCCCCTTGATTATTACATGTGGGGTGCAGTTGAGCAAGAAACTAACAAAAACTCCTTGTAACATGAAAGATGAACTGAAGGCAAGGATTATGGCATCGTTCACCAACTTCAACAAGGACACTGTCCAGAAGAATTGCAGAAAATTCCAAAGTCATGTGGAAGCCATGGTTGAAACTAAGAGCAATTTTATTGAATAAATTTACTCTTTAGTATTCCAAGATATTTTTGTGTAATTTTGGTAAATATATCTGTTAAAATGAGATGTCAGTGTTATTTTCATTTTTGTGTAATTTAGACGACAATTTATCTATCGCACCCTGTACTCTGCCTCCCCGCCAACATGTTGAATAATAGTGACAAGATCCTTCTATCCAATTTTTTTTTTTTTTTTTTTAACTATCTTTTACAAATTTCCAAATTAGTTGTTTATTCAATTGGTAAATTTACCAAAGTTCTTTTTTTGATTTTTTTTAATCAAATATGTCACTTGAACTTTTCTTGATTTATTGCATGTGTATAAGGTGTATTTAGGCAGCAAGAATTCAATCCTGACGATATACGGCACCTTTATTCGGAAATTGGAGAGATAATAAAAAGTTGAATATACAGACCTTGTCAGTGGACTTATATATTACACACACACAAACAAACACTCAGACCAATAATTAGATATTGTAATATATAAGTCTTAACCTTTCACATGCAAAAAAGAAAATTCAAAATTTGCCTATCACTTGTTCCAATATACATTTCTACTCATGTATGTATATACAAAATAGTTGCAATATTTCCTATACAAATAGCTGTATTAAATGAATTATATAAAAAAAATGAAAGTCAATGTTTAAATGTACTACAAGATGAAAAAGCATCTTTTTTTTTTTTTTTTAAAACAAGTTTGAACACCAAACTTTTCAGGGTGGGGAAACTAAAATAAAAAATAAAAGTAAATCTGGAAGCAAATAAAAGTAAACAGCAGAAATTAAGCGTAAGAGTTTACCAACATTAGGAACACAATATAGAATATTTTTGTCTTCACAATCATCTTGCAAACTATCACTGGTATTAAAAAAAATTCAATGAAAACAAGTCAGACAAAAAAAAAAAAAAAAAAAAAAGGAAAAAGAAAAAACCTCCATAAGAGGTTTAAAATTCTCCTTTGTTATTATTTTAAAACTATGTTTAACATTAAATGTTTTAAAATATAACCAAAATTTTAAGAAAAAAAAAAAAAGAAACCTTTTTGCAATCTGGTAACCTCTGTGCATTAAGCTTTCTATACAAAATTAATTTCAATGCACTTCTAGAGTGAACCATTTTTAACACTTATTGATAGCAAGTTGTTTATAATACATTATTTTAGTATACAAAAAATTAAAAGTGTCATCAAAAGGGATAAAAGGCCATTTTACAATATCAAAACATTTAAACAGTGACCCCCAACAAGAGAAAAACAAAAAACAATAGCTGACAATGTTGACAAATATAAACAAATTTTAAAGATACCAAGACAATAAGGACTTTAAGAGTAGATACTACATATCATAGTTGGCTAATAAACAATGTATTATATATGTCAAGTAAAATATATTTAATGCATTTTTTGTCTTTTACAAACGGCAGCATCATCATCATTGACTACAGAGAAATTATCAGAAAAACGTTTTAAAGAGAAAACAGTAATAGTAATTAATAACGACAAAATCTAAATCTTACAGATAATACTAATAATGACAACAGTGTGTTATAAGCAAAGGTTTCTTTAAAGTTATTGAAAAAAATTTATTTATAGCAACAAAAAAAAAAATCATGCATGTCATTTGTACACATTAACATTTGTTCTCAGGAGTTCTAATAAAAAACATGGAGAGAAGAAAATAAATGATTTTTTAAAATAAAAAAAAACCCAAACATGCTAATAATCAGATCCAAGTGAATTACACCTTAGTTATATAAACAGAAATCAGAGAATGAAGAACTTATTTTTAGTAAAAGAATTAATGATGATTAAGATATTCTTACTTCTGTCCCATATTACATTTGTATACAAATTTCATATCCTAAATGTAATAACTATTATGGGACAGAGGTAGTAATAAACATGGAATAGTCATACTAATAAATCAAAAAGAATAATGAAGACCAGAAATAATAGGTCCCAAAAAAAAAAAAAAAAAAAAAAAAAAAACTCACTGTAGAGCAAATGTAAACAAACATTTTCCATCTCCATTTTGGTTAATCAAATAGTTAAAACCACAAGTTGATAATGAACTCTCCCATGACCTTGATATAATAACAATGATTAACTTCTGGTAAATGGATTAAGTAGAAAAGATAAGTTTTAAAACTATTTGAGAGAAAATTATTCAAGCAATAAAATTTATCATTCTAACAGGCCTGGATTTAGATGAAGAGAAGCCCTAAGCTATTTCACTTGTGAGGCCCCTCCAAATCCTCTATTCTCATAAGTAGAGGAAAATGGAAGAATGTTAAATTAAACAACTTGAGTAAAGCCAAAGATGATGATGGGTGTTTAAGATTACTGAAGGGTTATTTAGAGTCTATAATGTGTAAGAAAGATGTGACTGTCACAAATGCTATAAACCTTGCCCTAGGCTTCAGCCTGCTAAGCTTATAGGTAAATCTGGTATTGCATTCTAATCTACCAGGCACTGGTGGGTGTTACAGGAAGAAAATTCTACTCTTAAAAGACATAATTACTGAGTTTTCTGACAACTGTATGCTTGTTATTTTTCTTTTGTCCACATAGAAAACTTTTCTAACTGTTCCAACTGCTTCAATTCAGACATGTCAATTTGTTTATATATTCTGTTTCTGAATATAAATACAAGTTTATCCTCAGCTTTTTGTTGTCAAAAATACATGTTGCTTATAAAAATTTATTTCATAAATAATTTTAAAATGTTAAGTAGTACATACATTATAAAAAAAAAAAAAATAGAAAGGTAAAAATGAATCAAGTGCAGTGACAATGGACACTCAAGTATTTTAATAATTCTACTTATATAAAATAATTAATCTTGAATGCCCTTAATTATTAATTCATCATAAAAATCAAATCTTATGATTGTTTGTTTATCAAAAGTCCATCATCTCAAAGCCTTTACTATTAATATTTAATACCAGTAAAGAGAAGGAAATATATGTTAGTCTAATAAGAAGTGTAAATGATGCAGCACTAGAGAAAGAAAAATGGATCTGAAATCTTTTCTGCCACTTAATGAAACTTAGACTGTCATTTTTGCCAGTGCTAACATTCAGCAACAGGTTTTGAATTCTTTTTTTTTTTTTTAAATAAAAAAAATATAAATAAGAGGAGCAGCTATTTTGTGAATAAATGTCAAGTCAACATTGAATTACATAATAAAATAAAAATTAAGAAAACAAAATACAGTAAACCCTTGATTTAATGGACACCAGTATAGCAAATTTCAGATTTAATGAACTTTATCACAGAGTTGAGATTGGTCTGGGTTAATATTAAAAAAAAAAAAAAAAAAAAAAATTATATATATATATATATATATATATATATATATAAGCATGTTTTATTTAGCATTTTTTTTTAAATTATGCCTAAAATAAATTTATGAGAACATGGGTCTCCATTATAGATAAGATTTTGGGTCACAGCAGGAAAGAAAAAAAAAAAAAAAAAAAAAAAAAAAAAAAAACCACTACATTGTCAAAGTGGTGAGAAAATATATATTTTTTATTATAATTTATATTGTACAATACTATATATTGCATTAAATACTTTATATTGTATTAGAAATTTTCTTTGTGCAAAAAAGAAGAAAAAAAAAAAAAAAAAACTTCCCAAGTTACATTGATGTTTGCTTTCTTCAGCCTAAATAGTTTAAATTGGGTACCTTCACTTTTTCGATGAAGAAAAAGTATAGCATGATGAAAAAAGAACCCAAACTTAATAAAAACAGTTTTATTGTCAAAATATATTATGTTATTAAGAGGAAAGACCAAAGTATTTTTTTTATTTTATTACATTTTTTAATCATTTCTAGCATGTTCAAAATTTTGGTTAAAAATATAGTTTTCTGTTTTTTTTTGTTTTTTTTTACATCAGTGGTCTATGTAATACTTCTGCTTAATGTTTTAGCACCTTTTTTCAGGTGAAAAGCATATTAATTTAGAAATTCTTGCAAAAAAATCAAATAATTGTCAGATTTTAATGAAACTCTTAGGACTTATTCACAAATGAATGAAATTATTTTTGAAATTTCTTTGTAAAAAATATTTAATTTTGTGTAGGAAAATTTTTTTATTAGTTAAAAGCAAGACTCCTTGGAGAATGCAAATCATCACTCCCTTTTTTTTTTTTTTCAAACTACTACTCATTTTTTGAAAATCTCCCCCGAAAAGTAAAATAAAATATGCAATTTTTTTTTCTATGAATAATGAATTTAAAGCTAAAAAAAAAAAAAAAAAAAAAAAAGCTTCAAGAATGCTTTTTCATTTTTAAAAATTAATTTTAAAGCTTAGGCATAAAAAATTAGTGGAGGTACCTAGTTTAAATCAAGGGTTTGCTGTATGTGATAATAGCCAATATGAAAAGCAAATAAATGTAAACAAAAGTGAAATTGTTTTTTGTCAATATTTTGACAAAACAATATAAACAAGATGTAAAAAATTTGAAGGGAAAAATGAAAAAATATACATATTTTTGGCCACAGACTCCAAAGTTTTATGTGGAAAAAAAAAAAAAAAAAGAAAAAAAAGAAGGAAATGTTTAGCTGGTAAAACTTCTAAGAATCAGTCAGGTAATTAATATAAACTTTTCCTCAAAATATAAATACATGTTCACACACACATAGATAAAGACAAAATGAAAACTTTTCTTTACAAACTCATTTCTTTCACCAAGGGATTTTACCATTTAGTGTGATAAAGTCCCTCAGTAGATTAAATGCATCGGTAAAGAAAAGTTTCCCTTTTGTCTTTATTCATACAGTCTTTTTATAGATTAGATATATCTTATTTATATCTGAATTTTTAACACACACACTAATATATATGTGTGTGTGTTGCTTATGTTAAAAATCACTGCTTTGGCTTTAAATAACCCACAAAGGGTTGATAAGCTGTAAAAAACAAAATCAATATACTCTAGTTCCAGTGTATGAAGATTATTATCTAAATGAGGATAAACAATAACACCTATTTTTTTTTTTTTTAATAACCAAACATTTAAGTTCCAAGTATAAAAGTCAATCTGACAATAAAAATAAATGCTAATATTGCTATCCTTTGTTTTATCATGAATGTGAAAGATTACTATCAAACATTCATTTACAAAAAACAAGAAAATGATTAAGCATTTAATCTTAAAGGAAATTAGAATTCAAATATTAGGCGGAGTCATAAATAATTTCTGTTTTTGTTTATCAATTATCCACTTTATTTTTTTTTGCTAAGAGCTTTCAGAACCCAAAACCCCAGCCTGCATACTGAAGCCACTAATGTTTGCTGAATTTGAAATTTAACACACTCCAATATTTTTCTAGATATCTCCACATTATTCATTCGTGAATTCTCAGAACATATGATATAAATGCATTTTCAGTTTCTCCATTGGTGAGGGATAAGGAATTTATTCTTTAATCTACTGTGTACACTACCATGTAAAAAATAAAGTATGTTAGTTTAAACCAAATTTTTTCTTACTATCACATAAGATTAGTAGTTATGATGAAACATCCATCATTACAATTGGTTCTCAAAAGTGGAGATTATTTATGACTCAACCTAATAAAACCTTTTAAATAGACATGTTAAAAAAGATGTTTGTACTAAATACTTATATTTTTTTAAAGACAAAAATTAGAAATGCCTTTTTTATTCATTTTTTTTTTTTTTTTAAATTAAAAATCACTGATTTGAAATCAGTCAATGATTTTCTAAAAGCACCATTCATAAAACAATTAAATATTAGTGAGTTTGCTAGTTCTTAATATCAACTTGAAAAATTAGTGAGCACTCTAAAAAGTATCCTTGTAGCAGACTTTGCCCTCTAGAAATTTCTATTCTTAGTAAAGTACTGAATGAAAAATATTCATTAAAATCAGATAATTACTTCACACATTTCTTCCTGGAAGAAATAATAAAATAGTTGGTAAAGTAGATATTTTATATGTGCAGGTGTGTCTATGTCTATATGATTTATGTATTAACATTATATAAAACTTTTCTTTTTTTTATCACTGTCACCCTGACATTATTGTGGCCAACACAGAGAAAAAACAAAAACAAAAAAACCTGTCATGACTGGAAATGAAGCCATTCTGATTTGGGGAGGTGCTAAAGAGAAATATCAAAGAATATATATGATAATGAAATACTGTTACTGAAGAAAAAGAAAACAGAAAAAAAAAGACAAAAAAAGGGAAGAAAAAAGAAAGAAAAAAGAGGAAAAAGAAGAAAAGACTATTGTTATCCCCATCATGACAGAAGCTCTTGGCTGTAGAAAAATGAACATTGATTCTTTTATCCTATATTTGGAGTGGTGGAAAAATGCCAAAGTGACATCATTAAAAAAACAAAAAACAAAAAAAAACTTCAAACCTTAGTATCTGCCAAAAGTGTATAGCAGATTATTTTAATTCCAAGTATAAGAAACCTGTTGTTCCTTATTTAGAATATCAGTCACTTAGTTTAATATAAGAATAGACGGCAAGTTAAAATCCATTAATTATTAGTCATGACCTTTATTTGTGCACAAGAGTGTGTATAAATAGAAAATACCGCTACCACATATGACCAACGCACCACTTACATTGTTAAAAGAACTGATTACACCAGGAAAAGAAAACATATATAACTATCAACAATAACATAGAAAATGGCTTGACTCCCACCGCAAAAAAAAACAAAAAAAACAGATCTACATTAAAAGCAGTAATTAAAAAAAAACATATATAAAAAGAAATGAGATAATAAGCAGTTATTTTTTTTCTTGGATAAGCCATCTTATTGTAATTGTTAAGAATTTGCTTTCCTCAATTAGGTCATTTCTTAATCAGTGGAGAAAAAAAGTAAGATGCAGCGTGTCACGTGGTTGGGGATTGGAATTCTCTGCCGCCGAATATGAATTTTTTGACATCTTCAGTGGATACACAGGACGCTTCATCTGTTCAACGGGGAGGTTTACAACCTTTAGTGGGTCCTTCGGGCTCGAGCTCCACAGTGGCTGCTGCTGCTTAGGATATGAGTAAGAGGCAGCTGCGGATTCACTGTTTTGCCTGCGCCATGATTCTGATACGTAACGTCGCCGATTGTTACCGTTGGTGTTGTCCAGCTGTCTGCTAAACTGGTTGTCATGAAGCCTGCTTTTTTCTAGACTCGTGCTAATGGCATCAACATCAGAATTAGATGTTGAAGCTGTTGGATCTTTTTTAGACGACAGTGGTGACACAGCCCTTCCACTTGCAGAGGAATTGCCATTAGAATGCTGATAACCAAGCAGCCTACCTACCATGCTGTTGGTTGGGGGCAGCATGCCATTTACCGAGAGGGACATCCGTGGTGGTGGTATGAGAGATGACTGACTCGGGAGGCTTCGCTGAGAACAAATTGAAGCAGATCTTTCAGCACTGGTGACAACGGTTTCGATTGATGTAGTTGACAAAGATGACGATACAGAGGCACTCTTGAGAGAATTGGAGGTGGTTGAGTAAGTGGTTCTGTTTTCCCAGGGTCCATGGTTGCTATTTGTTGAAGATGCCTTCCCCGAGGTAGAATCATTTGCTGTTGATAAATCCTTGTAAGAGGACTGGCCAACCTTATGGTTCACTCTTGATTCACTGAAACCGTTTGATTTGGAGGCAAGGGTTCCCAACTTCTTAATTGGTACATGCTGAGAGGAAGCTTTTTAAAGAAAAAAAAGAAAAAAGAACAAAATTAAATTTTAGAAAATACAAAGAAATCATTTTTAAAAATTTATTTACAAAAAGAAACTGAAATTCTATTCTGTAATGTTGCTACATTTACATATTTTTCTTACTGTTAACAATACTTACAAAGGGCTAACATTTTATAAATCCGAGTACTAACTTCCTGTTGCTATGTTTAAACATCACAGGAGAAATTTAAAATTTAAAATTAAATAAACGAGTAACATGAGATGTTTTAAAACAGACTGTTTAAAAGGTGAGCAAAAAAGATTCAATTTTCAAAATTGCACTGGATGTGTTTATCTATTTCAGCAGATAACATCAACTATGAGTGGAAATCTAAGAACAAAACATGAAATGACAAATTATATCCGAAATGCTCCATTACAGTATTTCTGGCAAGATACCTAAGAAAAAAATTCCAATGTACTCACAGCAGGTAAATGAATCTAAAGCACAAGTTCTAAAAATTTCTTAAAAGAGTCCACCAACTGAATTAATATACCATATATAAACGAGTATAGTAAAATATTTTTATGATCAGATTTTCTGCAAAAATAAGGGGTCACACTATAAACAGGTAAATTTTTGAAGAGCTTAAAAATCATGCATTTTCAGTGACCAGTTATACTATACCAAAGTAAATTTTTCTAGAGGGGGTTGAAATTCATGCATTTTCAGAAACTGTAACCTACCTGGTAAGCATACATTCTCATAGTACCTTTGGCTAATTTTAATGGTGCTGGTAAACTCTTTTAGTCTGCTTCCTGTAGCCTAGATACTTTTTCTGCTGCTACATGAACAACAGAACATCATTCACTATGTGTGCTGCTTAAAATCTACAAATACCTTATATAAATGAAGAAATAATGTTCTTTTCTCCTTTCTCCAATTTGCATTCATCTTTGTTTGCACATGTTTACATTGGTAATGCTTTTTCAATAGTACCCGTTTTGTCCGATACATATATAGTAGATGTTTCGGTTGTGTTCCTTATTCTGTCTCCCTCTATTTATATTTATTTTATTCTTTACATTTACTAGTATTATTATCTATTATAAAGAATGAAGACCATTTGCTATAAAATGTGTCCAGGATGATGCCCAGTTCTGTAATATTTGACTACAGTAGTCCTACTATTATTGCTCAGAAGCTGGCATCGCATTATACATGAACTATAAAAATAAAAAAAAAAATCAGGTTTTTCAAAGAAAATTCAGGAGTCACACTATACTAGCCTATTTGCTATGGACACCATAACAACAACACTAGCATAGTGAGATCATTGCCCTATACTCCACATGGAATGAGAAGGTTTTGTCTTGCATTCAGAAATGTAGGAATTTATTGTTGTCTAATATCAGCAATCTTTCCTTGAATAAAAATAATGACAGCTGCAGAATATTTTACACATGCATTTAATATAATTATTGATTTATACATTACTATTACATCATGAAGATTTATATTTAAGACATTTTAACATGCATAGTATGTTTATTTTCTCTAATTCAAGAATTTTCTAAAGGGAGGTGTAATTTGTTTTTCATTAAATAATACAAATAATAATAGTAATATCAATAAGATGAAACATTTGAAAGATCAGTCTATATTTCTGAGATGAGCTATTGTAAGTATTTACACTAAACGGCCAATACATTGTGAATATGACAACAAAGATGAGTAGAGCAGTCTAAACAATGTCAATATTTGAAAAGATCATTTTACTTTTTGCATTAGAAAAACCCAATTAATATCAATAAGAGCTGTATAATAAGAATGTATTAAACAATTTTCAATTGTTAAAGAATGTGAAATGTACTCACTCCCAGTAATGATTACTGCATTATAGACAAATATGTGACAAAAAAATAAAATAAAAATTCAGAAATAGGGAAGTATATATGATAGTAATGTAGTATATCTATGAGATGAGGCTGACAGATATGTGCCAAATGACATATATTTGATAGGTGTCATTGTGGTAGTGTCTCAATAAGTAGCACTTAACTATAGAGTAGAGTCCTCTGCAAAAAATGTGATACCTAGAGTTTAAAATCTTTCTTGAATATGTTATTTTAGTTTTAATTTCAAGCTAATAGATTAAATTTAATATTTCCGATATCAAAATACTTTGCTGTATTTCAAAAACTAATTTAAATTGTCTGGAAGGAGTGTTTTTTGCTAAAATAGCTGCTTAACGCCCTTTTTTAGTTCTCTTTCTTTGCAGTGTAATTCTCTTTATTTAAAAAAATCTTCCAAAAATAAAATATACTTTTTGGAAACTATATTTGAAGAATATTGTCTGATTTAAAGTATAATTAATCTGATTTGAAACAAATATTATTTAATTTAAGTTTAAAATATCACAGAAATGCATTTTTTTAACCTGACAATAGCTGTGTTGACAGATCTAATGTTGTTCTACTACAGAGATTTTATCTGTAAAACATAATTGAAGAAAATGATGTGTGCACCTTTTTTTATATAATTTTTAAGTACTTAGTAATGTTAAACATTTAGGAAAATATTCTCCATACAGAGTTTTAGAAATTTTAGCTTTAAATTTACTATAGTTATTGCTTTTATTTTCTGATAATGTATATGGTTGCCCATATTTACAAAAATTAGCACATTTATACACATATAAAAAGAATTCAAAATTATTTTTAAAATATTGGTGTTTAATAATTTGTATTAAACTTTTCCACTTATGATTAGTAAGTACAGTTTTCACTTAATAATATCTTCTAAAAGGTTGAAATTAACACAGTATTTTAAAAGATTTAAAACTTAACAAATTTTTCTAATAAAAATTTAAAAAAAAAAAAAAAAAAAAAAAAAATTTAAATAATTTCATTAATTTATGAATAAGTCCTGAAAATTTCATTAAAATCCAACAATTATTTAATTTTTGCAAGGATTTCCAGAACAATGTGTTTTTAACACCAAAAAAGATGCTAAAATTTCCAATACTAATCTTTGGTCAGTCCACTGACTCTAGAAAAACAAGATTTTTTAACCAAAATTTAACATACTAAAAAGGATTAAAAAAATTAATAAAATACAAAAATACTTTGGCCTTTCCTCTTAACAATAAACATTTTGACAATAAAACTTTGTTTTTATCAAGTCTGGGGCCATTTTTCATCATGGTATGCTCTTTTTTAGAGGTAACTAATTTATTCCATATTTAAGACCATTTTCTATATGTGAAGAAATATCTCTTTGAATATTTGAAAAGTGAATTATCTTATTTTAAATTAAACTTTTTTCTGTTTTTAATAATATTCAAAAATCAAAAAATCTTTATAATAACAAACATCAATTATAAAGATTTGTTGATATTTATAACAAAAAAGAATGAATCCTCCCACCTATTTAATGTTATATACAAATTAATTAAAACCAAGAATGCAAAAAAAAAAAAAAAAAAAAAATTAAATTATATATATATATATATATATATATATATATATATATATATATATATAACTAAAACAAACTACAGATCACTCTTCTGAGTGAGAGTAAAAAGTGTGTCCTTGTGTCAAGTACATAGTAAAAATGAATATTAAATTTTTTATAAAATTGACCTAATCTAACCAATATAAAGGCAGCAAAAATGAGGGAAAATACTAAAATCCCAAAGAGTTGCGAGTACAATAACTGGCCACAGCAGAGGAGCAAAAATTAGGAGAGTTGAATTACTGAAGGGAATTAACCAAAACTGAGATATCCAAAAAAGGCATGGCATGTGGAATTAGAACCTACCTACCCCTCACCAAACTAAATAAAGGCTTCAGTTATAAATTCCAATGTATATCACCTGAAGCATGTTGGAGCATACAACAGCTGAAACGCTATGAATATGGCAATAAAAATGTATTTTTATACTTTCCTAGTATTTTGATTTTTGTTTGGGGTTTCACTATTTGCTCATAGCTGGGACACTAACAGGTCCTACCATCCCCAGACAGGTGCACTCAGAAATGAGTAGCAAGCCAAGTTTAAGGTCAGTTTCAGTTTTTGTTGTTATTGGGTAATTTGGTGTTTTTTTTTGTAAAATTCTAAACAAAGAATATTAAAATAAATAAATAAAAAAGGTTATAATTAAAAGTGAATAAAAAAAGTTTTTTTTTAATTACTTTGACCAGCCAAGTCAGAGCTGACACTGGATGAACTTGCTGAAGTTGAGAAGAACTTGCTTTGGGTACTTGTTGCCTGTGAAATAGTAGTGATAGTAGAATCAATCACTTTAGGGTTGTGATGGCTTCCAGCAGTTGAAGTTGTTGTTGTTGTTGTAGTATTAGTAGCACTAAGCCCTGTATTATCATTTGCTTTTGATGAAGATGTTGATGATGATGATGATGAGGACGATGGCAGCAGTTGACGCAACCCTGCCGAATCATTATCATTAGATTTTGAAGAAGAGTGATGCTGCTGTTGTTGCAGTGGCAGGGGAGGGAGAACTCCATTTAATGGATGTTGTTGACGAGATGATGGTGGTCCCACATTGTTGTGTAACCGACCAGAAGGTGGATGCTGACGGGGACTGGGTAAAACATTAGGGTGCATGGAACCTGGATGTTGGTGGTGTGTAGTCAGATTTCCAAATATTGCAGCAGGATGTTGCTGCTGCTGATGATGGTGATGGGTCGGCATTACAGCTGCACTGTGTATCGGACTGGTGTGCTGGTGGGACACAATTGTGCCTTGCAAAGATCCAGGGTGCTGGTGTGCTGCTGATGGCAGCATAGGGTTATGCAGAGATCCTGGATTTTGGTGTAATGGAGCTATGACTCCACCTGTTAGAGGATTTGGATGTTGAGGTGGGGCCACAACTGTGCCATGCAAGGGGGTTGCATGTTGATGAGGAGGTGGAACCATTCCATTATGATGCTGAGGTGGAGGAGGAGGAGGACCTGGTACAACTGTGCCCTGGATGGAGCCTGGGTACTGGTTGTGGTAAGCAGGTAGTACTGAGCTGTGAAGCTGACCTGGGTACTGATGTGGAGCTGCTGGCACAGGAGGTGGACCTGGCATGTGAGGGTTGACCATAACAGATGGGTGCAACAAGCCTGCATGATGTGGAGAGGGTGAAAGGAGTGGGTCATGCATGGGGTAAGAAGACTGGTGAGCAGTGAGGGTTTGGCCAGTATGTACTACACCATCATGCGAAGCATAAGGCGCATGTTGGGGTGTGGGAGAAACCAAGACTCCTGGGAAGGGTGCAGCCTGTGGCTGACCAACAAACTGCTGCTGAGTAGGTAAAATTTCCTGAGGCTGGTGGTAGGCATTCTGGTGAGAAGCAAACATGACAGTGCCAGGGGGAGGAGCTGAATATTGTTGGTGGGGGGCTGGCACAACTATATCATGATGAGGGTGTGCAGACTGATAATGGCCAAGTAAGAGGTTGTCTTGGGATTGGACTTGAGCAGGGTGAGCTATGGGTTGCTGTTGCATATAGGTTGGCATGACTGTCCCATGGGGCTGGCCAGGGTGCTGAGTTGAGGAGATGACCACTGCATCATGAAGCTGATTTGAAGGGTGATGGGGAGGTGGAGGTGGTGGCTGGGCAGAACTTTGTGTATAAGGATGTTGCACAAAGCCTTCATACGGAACTACAGAAATGTCCACAGGCCCAGGTGGCTGGGGATTCAGTGGATGTACTTTGACCACATTGGTCTCATTCAATAAAGCTGATCCCTGATGGTGGGGCACCATTTCTCCAAACATCTCATTTCCAGGTCTTGTCTGCTGGGGTTGTGGATTTACACTGGCTAGAATCATTGGGGAACCTAGTTAAAAATTTAAAAATCAAAACATGTAAAATTAGCATTATTTGTGCAAATTCTTTGCTACTTAGAATAAAATTTCCTACTTGGTTGTTGTTGTTGGTGGTGATACTATTGTTGTTGTTTATAGTTTTAAATATTTGTTTATCCATTTACAAATTTAAAACCTTGGTTTAAAACGTTTTTACAAGAAATCAACAACGAAAAATGAAATCTATCAAAAGATGGCTCTTAAATGAATTTAAATTATATAGAAAATCTGAGAATAGAAAAGAATCAAAATTCAAAATTCAATAATATTTTTATACTTTAATTATAATTTATAAGTTATAAATTATAATTAAGTATATAAAAATACTATATTTAAAATAAAATTTAAATTAAAAAAATTATTTAACTCAAAAGAAATTTTAAGGACTATATAGTCAGAAAAATATTTTGATAATAATTCTAATTTTGAATCCATTGTCTGAACAAAACATATACCGTATATACTTGTGTATAAGTCGACTTATATAACAAGTTAGGTGCTACCCCTGAATTTGTTGCATTTTTAATTTAAAAATAATTTGAATAGTGCGATCCCTCCATTTTTGCGTCAAAAATTGATCCTAAAAACTTGCACTATACTCGAGTATGGTAATCAAAAATATAATAAAAATGAAAAATAAAATAAAAACAAGAAAACGACAAAAACAGAATTTTTTTTAACCATTTCATGATTGCTTAGTAAAAAAAGAAATAATTTGAATTTTTAACCTATTATTACCGGATAATGCTGTCAAAAATAAAGCCTTATTCCCAGTATTAAGCAGTGAGTACACACATACACGTGGGTGGCAAGAAATCTTCGGAATGGCAAATAAAATCAATAGATCTTCGCTTGGTAAAAACATCGCATTGTTTACAATTACATCCAGTCACTTAGTGAAAGTGTAATAATCAGGAATGTGACCTTAGAAACAATGTGAACGAAGAACCTGTTTCTTCAGTTTAACTAACAGATCGATTGACTGAAGTAAAAATAACTTAGAGACAACAGGTTAAAATGAATATAAACTAAAAAAAAAAAAAAAAAAAAAAGAAAAAGTGTATGTGTCTTTCTCTTGTCAATGTGGCTAAGATTGGCGACTTTATTATTTGGAGATTCATTCAACAAGGTCTATTTTTAGAAACAAGCATTGAAAGCAGCAAACAAAAATAAAGTCCAAATTTATCAATATTTGTTTTTTTACGTAGTTTCGTAGTCTAAACTTTAAAAAAATAAATAAGAATAACAATACATAGGGTCTCTAAAATTAAACAAATAAAATAAAAATCACAAAACAAATTACCATAGCTGTATTTTAATTTAAAGAGCTTCTCTATCTCTAAATAAAACATGGTAAATCATCAAGTGCACCTTTTCGCCTAGTTTTTAAATTTTATTTTTCAAAGGTTACCATTCCAGAGATTTTTTTTTTACCCTTTCTGATTCTTACGATCAAGAAAATTGTTTTTTTGGGTTTTTTTTTTTTTAATTTGTTTCATTAAAAAATTGTTAAATTCTTTCATTAAAGAGGAAATGTGCTCGTTGATAAAAATTTAAATCAGAGAATACAACTAGATAAAATTTGAAAATCAAATTAGAAGATATAGTCGATTACCAATTTAAAGAAGGAAAATATTTTAAAGTTAATAAATAAATTAAATTTTTTTCACTAAAAATTAGTCAAATAACGAAGAAAACATACAAGAACACATTTAAAGATTTTTTTTTATTTAAAGCATTTTTTAAATTTATTTATTTAATATTTTTCAAAAGTTTAATAAAATAAATGCTTAAAATTGATGAGTAATTTAATAATTTGTTGAAGTTAAATAATTAGATGAAAATTTAAAACTTAAGTTAAAAATGCCTTTTTTTATTGAGGGCAAGAGGAAAAGTCTTTGTACATGACATTTTTATTTTAATTAATACAAAATTTACTTATTGAATTATTCAATAAATTATTTTATCTCTTTTTTTTTTTTTTTTTTAAATATCATTCGCCTCATTTAAAAACTTTTTAACAACATCAAGTTTTAATGTTTTTTTCTTTAACCAAAAAAGTCTCATTCTGACAGAAATAAAAACAAACTATATACAAAAAAATTTAAAAAATGATGTTAAAATCGCTTTTTCGATTTGTTTGGATTTCTGACAATGATAAGCAGGTCATTTAACAAAGCCTTGCCTGCAATACTTTTGTTTTTAAATAAATAAAATAATATCCTTGAAGTCGAGAAGAAAGTTTTCAAATACGACGGAAGGAAATTAAAATATGGATCAGAGAACATAAAAATTTAAATAAAAACAAGAGAGCCACTTCTTCATCCAGAAAACTGGCATTTAAACAATGTTTGCTACGTAACACTTTAAAACTTTGATTTAAAACTTACAGAAGACAAGTAGAAAAAAAAAATAACTTATCTTTTAGTTTTCAATCATTTATGTAGGGTTTTTTTTAACTTTGATTTTTTACTTTTTTTTTTTTTTCCTCTTAACAAGTTAAAAACAAAATATTATTATGCAAAATAAAATATTGTCTAGAGAATGAAACTAAAATCGAATTTCTCATTTAATTATTCCTTTTAGGTTTTATTAAACTTAAAACGAAGATGAAAAAAGCATCTCTGGTAAGAAAAGTTAACATTTTGAATTTGATTTAAAAAAAAAAAAAATTGGAGACACTCGTTCCATTGAGTTGTGAGACAGACGCATATTTTTTCTAAGTATTGGCTAATATTTTGTTGGTAGATGAATAGATGCTAATTAATATACAATTTCTCTTTATATATATAATATATAAAAAAAAAAAAGAGAAAAAATACTTACAATCGAATTACGCCTAAAAAAAAGGCTGATTTAACTTTCTCTGTCTACTATAAATCAAAAAGTCTGCGTTAATAAAAAATACCGTGATGGTTTCATTTTTTAATCTACGAAGGACTGTAATTGTCTTAAAATTACGTTTCTTTCAGTTTTTATATTTTGTTTTAATATAATTTGATTGATAAAAAGATGAAATTCTACCAAATAAGAGTCAAGAATCACAAAGAGAATCGTCTGACGTATGAGCTTATAAACATTTACTGGCAATTTCTGGAGTAAAAATAGATGATGATACACAAAAGATGCCCATAAAGAATCAATTTTTTTAGTGAGTGCTTAGTTTTAATTTAAAATTTACAATGACTGCACAACTGCATCATTTCTTGATGTGAGTTTTATATACGGACTTGAAATCTGAGAAAGACAATTAAAAGCCAAAAATAAACATTTTTTTAATAGTTTAATTACAAAATTACACAACTGAAAAAGAAACGATCATTTTCATTCTCTAGCAAGACTCAAGATGGCTCTTTCTTTCTATTGATAAATAAAATAAACCTTATTTTGTACTTGATGTATCAACACGAAGCAAGAACAAGCGGAATAGAACTCAAGCCAGAAACAAAGAAAACATTAAATAGCTAAAAGAAAAAATACTTATAAACAAGAAAAAATAAACAAAAATCGATTAAAAACAAAAACAATATATTTCTCTAAAGGAAAAGGTATCTGATGCTGATGATATTATTAGTTAATTATATCCCAGATGGTTTTCCATACAAAGAAAAATAAGCCAGTTATATTTTTCTTAAACGAAAGTTAAGGAGCAACCATGTAAATAAACACTATATAAAAATTTCCAAGGGAAAAGTAAGCAGATTTCTTTACGTTTTTAGGCTTTTGTGTTGGTTTTCTTGTATATTTGAAGCTAAACTGTACGTCATATTTTTGCTGATGGAGCTAAGGCGATTTAAAAATAAAAATAAGACATCCCAACCCAGTGGCTAGACTAGACTGCAGAGAATCAAGATAGACATTTTTTTTTTTAGACTTTCAATATTTAAACAATCAACATGAACAAACATGAGAATAAAGGAGAACCGTGTGTTTTTTTTTTAGGACAACTGAATCGATATAGAAGAAAACAAACATTTGTGTAATATTTACCTCACAGCAAGAAGAAATAAAAAAGCAGATGAGGTACAATGCAGTTTTAAGAAGAGGAAGCAAAATGAAGATTTCTTCTTTTCTTTTCTTTTTTTTTTTAATTGTATTAAAAATCAACCAAGTCCGTTCGTTTCTATATTCTCCACCATCGGAACAACAAAAAAGATCCCTGGATGTTTAAGTTATACTTTTAAAGTAAATAAATAATTACTTGTTTTCGTAGGGTGTGAGGCTGTTCGCTTTTACTTGCTATTCTCCTGGATGGTTTGTTAGATATTGAACTGGAAATTCTTTCCTCCAAGACTCTCTCGTAGACTTTTCAGCAGCAACAACGACAATGCCAAGGTCCACTTTACGGCACCACTTAAAGTTATTTGCTTTTTACGTCAAACCTCACTTTTTTGTTTTGATATGTTTATGTCACTTTCTTTCTCTTTAACCTAACTCCACAATTAAAAATAAATAAATACTAGCAAGAAGTAGACCTGGGTAAAAACTTAATGTCACCTCACCTTTTTAATGGTTTCATAAAATTTTTATAACACTGGATGAAATTTTACTTTTATTGTGTAAAATGACAATGTGTACGCTAATAAAATTACTAGTGTTAAATTCTTTCTTTTCCATTATTAAAAAAAATTATTTCATAATATCTTAATTTTACAAATAAAATATAATATGAACTGAAAATTAACAAAAACAAAAGTAAAACTTAGTTACTGTTGTTTTCTATGAGTGGCAAAAAGAAAACCATATCTATCTTTGTAATATCATGTGGTTACAATTTTTGTAAATATACATAAATAAAATAAAATTCCTTAAAAGAATCTGTTTCTTGTGGATTTTTTCTTTTCTAAATTGTTTTGTTAGTTTGTATGGCCTGGAACATAAGACAGCTATTTTAGCTGAAACTGAACAAAAAAATTTGTAGTAGTATAAAAAAAAAAAAAAAAAATGAGGAATTATTTGTTGAAATATTTAACTTCAGCGAATAAAAGAAAATAATAATTTTAAAAATGAATTTCTCAAAACGTGCAATTTTTATAAAACAAAAATTCAACTTTTTCTTTCTAAACCATGTTGTTCTGTTACAAACTAATTTTTAGTAACTTTAGGTATGATGTCTTTATTTTATTCATTTTATATTCTTCAGAAATGTCATCCACAAACATTTTATTTAGGTAAATATACATTCTGCTATTTAGATTTTTAGAAATTCTGTACATTTTGGTCCAACTTACCTAAAAATCAAATAAAATCAGTTTAAATATGTACATTCTGCATTATAGCTACCTGCTAAACTTAGCTTAATTTTCGAATAAGCTACAGGTCTGGTGAGCCAACTAAGGCTCAAGCTCACTAAATAGAAATAATGCTTCCATTAAACTAGTTTGTTAAACCATTACCCCACAAAGAAGTATCCTACTCTGCATTTTACAATAAACACATATGTTCAAGCTATTTTTATTTACATTTCAGAAGATTTCTACTGCAAACAAATGTGTGCAAAAAGTAGATCACAGCACAAGCAAATGTGAATTTTAGTATTCAGATTTTCTGACTAGTGATAAAATGGAATGTAATTAACCAATCAGCAAACAGCTGATTCAAACACTTTCTTCATCCATTCAATCTCTTTAAAAATCTAGAGCTTTCATTTAATTCCTCAATAATTAGGTAAACTTAGAAGCAATAACATTAATTTTAAAATCCAACTATTCAATTTCAGACCATTTTTCTAATCATCAGTAGAAATAATGAATAATTTTTGATCTTCACAAGAAAATTCAATTTTAAAGTCAACTAGTCAAGTTAAAATTGAGAATAATCCACATTAGTTTTCCCAACGTTGGCACTAGCATCCCCTTGTTGGATCTGTTATGTTGAAAGGAGGTATTAGACGTTTTTATTTCATTTGCGGGGAAGTGGGCATTTATTCATTTTTTTTTTTATTTATTTTTTTTTTTTTCAAATTTTCAAAAATTTAATATTGACTGCAAAAGGAAATTTCTGAAAGGTAAAGCTGTGGATAGCTATCAAACTTTTCATTGCTTTTCCAACTTCCTCTATGGCTGAATGTGATTTCAATGCAGTTACACAGCTTCTTACGAAAGAAACTGCCTGCAAATTACAAAATGAGGAAATCTATGATTACTTCTAAGCAGTATGGTACTGTAGTGGATGGGTTAATTATGTGGTAATATTTGTTGAGAATAGGTTGCGTGTCAATTAACTATTTCCACTAACATCAAAATAAAATACAAAATTCAACTGGATTGTTTTAAAACGTAACAATTAGATTTATTCATGTTGATGTACAAGCATGCAATGAAAAGGTAGGACAGAGTCGTGTCCCTTTGATTTGGAAATATTTGTACCAGAGTTCATATTAAGAACAAGACATATTTGATTAGAAACTAATAAAACATTCATATACAATTCAAAACAATATACAAGCAGAATATTTGGTATATGTTATGTTGGCAAATGTGTAAGATGTTTTAGGTTTCAGAATGTCTTTCTTGTAATCGTTCATTAATGTTGATATTAAAGTTGTTAATATTAAGCGTCATTTAAACAGAAAGTTCTTAAGTAATTTACCTTTTACTGTAATATTTTTAAGGTCGTTCGCACATAAATGTTCACTTAATAGATAGTGAATGCAATTCACTTTAGATGAGCAATATCTGAGAAATAAAGTCCACAGAGTTGGTTGAGTTTGAATTGTGAGTGAGTCAGTGTTGATGTACTTTTGCGCTGCAAAATCTGGTTTCGAACGACGTGGAGTAAGTTGGCAATTTCTCTGGTGCTGTCACTGACTGCTTGGGTCAGTCGGTTTTTATCTTTAACGTCTGGCCAGCAATGACTAAGATGTGAGTCGGTGAAGGTTACATCTTGGCACTTGGTAACTACTACTCAAAAAGAATCTCAACCGAATAAAAAAATAGAATCTCAACCGAATAAAACAAATAGAATCTCAACCGAATAAAAAAAAATAGAATCTCAACTGAATAAAACAAATAGAATATCAACCGAATAAAAAAATAGAATCTCAACCGAATAAAAAAATAGAATCTCAACCGAATAAAACAAATAGAATCTCAACCGAATAAAACAAATAGAATCTCAACCGAATAAAAAAAAAAGAATGTGAACCGAAAAAAACAAATAAGATTCTCAACCGAATAAAACAGAATCTCAACCGAATAAAACAAATAGAATATCAACCGAATAAAACAAATACAATCTCAACCGAATAAAGCAAATAGAATCTCAACCGAATAAAACAAATAGAAACTCAACCGAATAAAACAGACTCTCAACCGAATAAAAAAATAGAATCTCAACCGAATAAAACAAATAGAATCTCAACCGAATGAAAAAATAGAATCTCAACCGAATAAAACAAATAGAATCTCAACCGAATAAAACAAATAGAATCTTAACCAAATAAAAAAATAGAATCTCAACCGAATAAAACAAATAGAATCTCAACCGAATAAAAAAATAGAAACTCAACCGAATAAAACAAATAGAATCTCAACCGAATAAAACTGAATCACAAAGGAATAAAACAAATAGAATCTCAACCGAATAAAACAGAATCTCAACCGAATCAAACAAATAGAATCTCAACCGAATAAAACAAATAGAATCTCAACCGAATAAAAAAAATAAAATCTCAACCGAATAAAAAAGTAGAATCTCAACCGAATAAAGCAAATAGAATCTCAACCGAATAAAAAAATAGAATCTCAACCGAATAAAACAAATAAAATCTTAACCGAATAAAACAAATAGAATCTCAACCGAATAAAACAGAATCTCAACCAAATAAAACAAATAGAATCTCAACCGAATAAAAAATAGAATCTCAACCGAATAAAACAAATAGAATCTCAACTGAATAAAACAGAATCTCAACCGAATAAAACAAATAGAATCTCAACCGAATAAAATTAATAGAATCTCAACCAAATAAAACAAATAGAATCTAAACCGAATAAAACAAATAGAATCTAAACCGAATAAAAAAATAGAATCTCAACCGAATAAAACAAATAGAATCTCAAGCGAATAAAACAAATAGAATCTCAACCGAATAAAAAATAGAATCTCAACCGAATAAAACAAGAAGAATGTCAACCGAATAAAACAAATAGAATCTCAACCGAATAAAACAAATAGAATCTCAACCGAATAAAACAGAATCTCAACCGAATAAAACAAATAGAATGTCAACCAAATAAAAAAAAAGAATCTCAACTGAATAAAACAAATAGAATCTCAACCGAATAAAGCAAATAGAATCTCAACCGAATAAAACAAATAGAATATGAACCGAATAAAACAGAATCTCAAAGGAATAAAACAAATAGAATCTCAACCGAATAAAACAAATACAATCTCAACCGAATAAAAAAATAGAATCTCAACAGAATAAAAAAAAACAGAATCTTAACCGAATAAAACAAATAGAATCTCAACCGAATAAAACAGAATCTTAACCGAAAAAAACAAATAGAATCTCAACCGAATAAAAAAATAGAATCTCAACCGAATAAAACAAATAGAATAAGCAACCCGGATAGAACAAATAGAATCTCAACCGAATAAAACAGAATCTCAACCGAATAAAACAAATAGAATCTCAACCGAATAAAACAAATAGAATCTCAACCGAATAAAAAAAATAAAATCTCAACCGAATAAAAAAGTAGAATCTCAACCGAATAAAACAAATAGAATCTTAACCGAATAAAACAAATAGAATCTCAACCGAATAAAACAGAATCTCAACCAAATAAAACAAATAGAAACTCAACCGAATAAAAAAATAGAATCTCAACCAAATAAAACAAATATAATCTCAACCGAATAAAAAAATAGAATCTCAACCGAATAAAACAAATAGAATCTCAACCGAATAAAACAGAATCTCAACCAAATAAAACAAATAGAAACTCAACCGAATAAAAAAATAGAATCTCAACCAAATAAAACAAATATAATCTCAACCGAATAAAAAAATAGAATCTCAACCGAATAAAACAAATAGAATCTCAACCGAATAAAATTAATAGAATCTCAACCGAATAAAACAAATAGAATCTCAACCGAATAAAACAAATAGAATCTAAACCGAATAAAGAAATAGAATCTCAACCGAATAATACAGAATCTTAACCGAATAAAACAAATAGAATGTCAACCGAATAAAACAAATAGAATCTCAACCGAATAAAAAATAGAATCTCAACCGAATAAAACAAAAAGAATGTCAACCGAATAAAATAATAGAATCTCAACCGAATAAAACAAATAGAATCTCAACCGAATAAAACAAATAGAATCTCAACCGAATAAAATAGAATCTCAACCGAATAAAACAAATAGAATCTCAACCGAATAAAAAAATAGAATCTCAACCGAATAAAACAAATAGAATCTCAACCGAATAAAACAAATAGAATCTTAACCGAATAAAACAAATAGAATCTCAACCGATATAAAATAAATAGAATCTCAACCGAATAAAACAAAAAGAATGTCAACCGAATAAAATAATAGAATCTCAACCGAATAAAACAAATAGAATCTCAACCGAATTAAAAAAAATGCAATCTCAACCGAATAAAAAAATAGAATCTCCACCGAATAAAAAAATAGAATCTCAACCGAATAAAATAGAATCTCAACCGAATAAAACAAATAGAATCTCAACCGAATAAAACAAATAGAATCTCAACCGAATAAAAAAATAGAATCACAAACGAATAAAACAAATAGAATCTCAAACGAATAAAACAAATACAATCTCAACCGAATAAAACAAATAGAATCTCAACCGAATAAAACAAATAGAATCTCAACCGAATACAAAAAATAGTATCTCAACCAAAGAAAACAAATAGGATCTTAACCGAATAAAACAAATAGAATCTCAACCGAATAAAACAGAATCTCAACCAAATAAAAAAATAGAATCTCAACCAAATAAAACAAATAGAATCACCACCGAATAAAAAAATAGAATCTCAACCGAATAAAACAAATAGAATCTCAACCGAATAAAAAAATAGAATCTCAACCAAATAAAACAAATAGAATCTCAACCGAATAAAAAAATAGAATCTCAACCGAATAAAGCAAATAGAATCTCAACCGAATAAAAATATACAATCTCAACTGAATAAAACAATAGAAGCTCAACCGAATAAAAAAATAGAATCTCAACCGAATAAAACAAATAGAATCTCAACCGAATAAAAAAATAGAATCTCAACCGAATAAAACAAATAGAATCTCAACCGAATAAAACCAATAGAATCTCAACCGAATAAAAAAAATAGAATCCCAACCGAATAAAAAAATAGAATCTCAACAGAATAAGACAAATATAATCTCAACCGAATAAAAAAATAGAATCTCAGCCGAATAAAGCAAATAGAATCTCAACCGAATAAAACAAATAGAATCTCAACCGAATAAAACAGAATCTCAAGCGAACAAAACAAACAGAATCTCAACCGAATAAAAAAATAGAATCTCAACCGAATAAAACAAATAGAATCTCAACCGAATAAAAAAATAGAATCTCAACCGAATAAAACAGAATCTCAACCGAATAAAACAAATAGAATCTCAACCGAATAAAAAAATAGAATCTCAACCAATTAAAACAAATAGAATCTCAACCGAATACAACAAATAGAATCTCAACCGAATAAAAAAATAGAATCTCAACCGAATAAAAAATAGAATCTCAACCAAATAAAACAAATAGAATCTCAACCGAATAAAAAAAAAAAATGTCAACTGAATAAAACAAATAGAAGCTCAACCGAATAAAAAAATAGCATCTCAACCGAATAAAAAAATAGAATCTCAACTGAATAAAACAAATAGAATCTCAACCGAATTAAGAAAATAGAATCTCAACCGAATAAAATAAATAGAATCTCAACCGAATAAAACAAATAGAATCTCAACCGAATTAAAAAAAATACAATCTCAACCGAATAAAAAAATAGAATCTCCACCGAATAAAAAAATAGAACCTCAACCGAATAAAACAGAATCTCACCCGAAATAAAACAAATAGAATCTCAACCGAATAAAATAGAATCTCAACCGAATAAAACAAATAGAATCTCAACCGAATAAAAAAATAGAATCTCAACCGAATAAAACAAATAGAATGTCAACCAAATAAAAAAATAGAATCTCAACCGAATAAAACAGAATCTCACCCGAAATAAAACAAATAGAATCTCAACCGAATAAAATAGAATCTCAACCGAATAAAACAAATAGAATCTCAACCGAATAAAAAAATAGAATCTCAACCGAATAAAACAAATAGAATCTCAACCGAATAAAACAAATAGAATCTTAACCGAATAAAACAAATAGAATCTCAACCGATATAAAACAAATAGAATCTCAACCGAATAAAACAAAAAGAATCTCAACCGAATAAAATAATAGAATCTCAACCGAATAAAACAAATAGAATCTCAACCGAATTAAAAAAAATGCAATCTCAACCGAATAAAAAAATAGAATCTCCACCGAATAAAAAAATAGAATCTCAACCGAATAAAATAGAATCTCAACCGAATAAAACAAATAGAATCTCAACCGAATAAAACAAATAGAATCTCAACCGAATAAAAAAATAGAATCACAAACGAATAAAACAAATAGAATCTCAAACGAATAAAACAAATACAATCTCAACCGAATAAAACAAATAGAATCTCAACCGAATAAAACAAATAGAATCTCAACCGAATACAAAAAATAGTATCTCAACCAAAGAAAACAAATAGGATCTTAACCGAATAAAACAAATAGAATCTCAACCGAATAAAACAGAATCTCAACCAAATAAAACAAATAGAATCTCAACCAAATAAAAAAATAGAATCTCAACCAAATAAAACAAATAGAATCACCACCGAATAAAAAAATAGAATCTCAACCGAATAAAACAAATAGAATCTCAACCGAATAAAAAAATAGAATCTCAACCAAATAAAACAAATAGAATCTCAACCGAATAAAAAAATAGAATCTCAACCGAATAAAGCAAATAGAATCTCAACCGAATAAAAATATAGAATCTCAACTGAATAAAACAATAAAAGCTCAACCGAATAAAAAAATAGAATCTCAACCAAATAAAACAAATAGAATCTCAACCGAATAAAAAAATAGAATCTCAACCGAATAAAACAAATAGAATCTCAACCGAATAAAACCAATAGAATCTCAACCGAATAAAAAAAATAGAATCCCAACCGAATAAAAAAATAGAATCTCAACAGAATAAGACAAATATAATCTCAACCGAATAAAAAAATAGAATCTCAACCGAATAAAGCAAATAGAATCTCAACCGAATAAAACAAATAGAATCTCAACCGAATAAAACAGAATCTCAAGCGAACAAAACAAACAGAATCTCAACCGAATAAAAAAATAGAATCTCAACCGAATAAAACAAATAGAATCTCAACCGAATAAAAAAATAGAATCTCAACCGAATAAAACAGAATCTCAACCGAATAAAACAAATAGAATCTCAACCGAATAAAAAAATAGAATCTCAACCAAATAAAACAAATAGAATCTCCACCGAATAAAACAAATAGAATCTCAACCGAATAAAAAAATAGAATCTCAACCAATTAAAACAAATAGAATCTCAACCGAATAAAACAAATAGAATCTCAACCGAATAAAAAAATAGAATCTCAACCGAATAAAAAATAGAATCTCAACCAAATAAAACAAATAGAATCTCAACCGAATAAAAAAAAAAAATGTCAACTGAATAAAACAAATAGAAGCTCAACCGAATAAAAAAATAGCATCTCAACCGAATAAAAAAATAGAATCTCAACTGAATAAAACAAATAGAATCTCAACCGAATTAAGAAAATAGAATCTCAACCGAATAAAATAAATAGAATCTCAACCGAATAAAACAAATAGAATCTCAACCGAATTAAAAAAAATACAATCTCAACCGAATAAAAAAATAGAATCTCCACCGAATAAAAAAATAGAACCTCAACCGAATAAAACAGAATCTCAACCGAATAAAACAAATAGAATCTCAACCGAAGAAAACAAATAGAATCTCAACCGAATAAAAAAATAGAATCACAAACGAATAAAACAAATAGAATCTCAACCGAATAAAACAAATACAATCTCAACCGAATAAAACAAATACAATCTCAACCGAATAAAACAAATAGAATCTCAACCGAATACAAAAAATAGTATCTCAACCAAAGAAAACAAATAGGATCTTAACCGAATAAAACAAATAGAATCTCAACCGAATAAAACAGAATCTCAACCAAATAAAACAAATAGAATCTCAACCAAATAAAACAAATGGAATCTCAACCGAATAAAAAAATAGAATCTCAACCGAATAAAGCAAATAGAATCTCAACCGAATAAAAATATAGAATCTCAACTGAATAAAACAATAGAAGCTCAACCGAATAAAAAAATAGAATCTCAACCGAATAAAACAAATAGAATCTCAACCGAATAAAAAAATAGAATGTCAACCGAATAAAAAAATAGAATCTCAACCGAATAAAACAGAATCTCAACCGAATAAAACAAATAGAATCTCAACCGAATAAAACAAATAGAATCTCAACCGAATAAAACCAATAGAATCTCAACCGAATAAAAAAAATAGAATCCCAACCGAATAAAAAAATAGAATCTCAACAGAATAAGACAAATATAATCTCAACCGAATAAAAAAATAGAATCTCAACCGAATAAAGCAAATAGAATCTCAACCGAATAAAACAAATAGAATCTCAGCCGAATAAAACAGAATCTCAAGCGAACAAAACAAATAGAATCTCAACCGAATAAAAAAATAGAATCTCAACCGAATAAAACAAATAGAATCTCAACCGAATAAAAAAATAGAATCTCAACCGAATAAAACAGAATCTCAACCGAATAAAACAAATAGAATCTCAACCGAATAAAAAAATAGAATCTCAACCAAATAAAACAAATAGAATCTCCACCGAATAAAACAAATAGAATCTCAACCGAATAAAAAAATAGAATCTCAACCAATTAAAACAAATAGAATCTCAACCGAATAAAACAAATAGAATCTCAACCGAATAAAAAAATAGAATCTCAACCGAATAAAAAATAGAATCTCAACCAAATAAAACAAATAGAATCTCAACCGAATAAAACAAATAGAATGTCAACTGAATAAAACAAATAGAAGCTCAACCGAATAAAAAAATAGCATCTCAACCGAATAAAAAAATAGAATCTCAACCGAATAAAACAAATAGAATCTCAACCGAATAAAAAAATAGAATCTCAACCGAATAAAATAAATAGAATCTCAACCGAATAAAACAAATAGAATCTCAACCGAATTAAAAAAAATACAATCTCAACCGAATAAAAAAATAGAATCTCCACCGAATAAAAAAATAGAACCTCAACCGAATAAAACAGAATCTCAACCGAATAAAACAAATAGAATCTCAACCGAATAAAACAAATAGAATCTCAACCGAATAAAAAAATAGAATCACAAACGAATAAAACAAATAGAATCTCAACCGAATAAAACAAATACAATCTCAACCGAATAAAACAAATACAATCTCAACCGAATAAAACAAATAGAATCTCAACCGAATACAAAAAATAGTATCTCAACCAAAGAAAACAAATAGGATCTTAACCGAATAAAACAAATAGAATCTCAACCGAATAAAACAGAATCTCAACCAAATAAAACAAATAGAATCTCAACCAAATAAAAAAATAGAATCTCAACCAAATAAAACAAATAGAATCACCACCGAATAAAAAAATAGAATCTCAACCGAATAAAACAAATAGAATCTCAACCGAATAAAAAAATAGAATCTCAACCCAATAAAACAAATAGAATCTCAACCGAATAAAAAAATAGAATCTCAACCGAATAAAGCAAATAGAATCTCAAGCGAATAAAAATATAGAATCTCAACTGAATAAAACAATAGAAGCTCAACCGAATAAAAAAATAGAATCTCAACCGAATAAAACAAATAGAATCTCAACCGAATAAAACAAATAGAATCTCAACTGAATAAAACAATAGAAGCTCAACCGAATAAAAAAATAGAATCTCAACCGAATAAAACAAATAGAAGCTCAACCGAATAAAAAAATAATATTTGAACCGAATAGATAAATAGAATCTCAACCGAATAAAACAAATAGAATCTCAACCGAATAAATCAAATAGAATCTCAACCGAATAAAACGAATAGAATCTCAACCGAATAAACAAAAAGAATCTCAACCGAATAGAAAAATAGAATCTCAACCGAATAAACAAAAAGAATCTCAACCGAATAAAACAAATAGAATCTCAACCGAATAAAAAAATAGAATGTCAACCGAATAAAAAAATAGAATGTCAACCGAATAAAACAAATAGAATCTCAACCGAATAAAACAAATAGAATGTCAACTGAATAAAACAAATAGAATCTCAACCGAATAAAAAAATAGAATCTCAACCGAATAAAAAAATAGAATCTCAACCGAATAAATCAAATAGAATCTCAACCGAATAAAAAAATAGAATCTCAACCGAATAAAATAAATAGAATCTCAACCGAATAAAAAAATAGAATCTCAACCGAATAAAGCAAATAGAATCTCAACCGAATAAAAATATAGAATCTCAACTGAATAAAACAATAGAAGCTCAACCGAATAAAAAAATAGAATCTCAACCGAATAAAACAAATAGAATCTCAACCGAATAAAAAAATAGAATGTCAACCGAATAAAAAAATAGAATCTCAACCGAATAAAACAGAATCTCAACCGAATAAAACAAATAGAATCTCAACCGAATAAAACAAATAGAATCTCAACCGAATAAAACCAATAGAATCTCAACCGAATAAAAAAAATAGAATCCCAACCGAATAAAAAAATAGAATCTCAACAGAATAAGACAAATATAATCTCAACCGAATAAAAAAATAGAATCTCAACCGAATAGAGCAAATAGAATCTCAACCGAATAAAACAAATAGAATCTCAACCGAATAAAACAGAATCTCAACCGAACAAAACAAATAGAATCTCAACTGAATAGAAAAATAGAATCTCAACCGAATAAAACAAATAGAATCTCAACCGAATAAACAAAAAGAATCTCAACCGAATAAAACAGAATCTCAACCGAATAAAACAAATAGAATCTCAACCGAATAAAACAAATAGAATCTCAACCGAATAAAAAAATAGAATGTCAACCAAATAAAAAAATAGAATCTCAACCGAATAAAACAGAATCTCAACCGAATAAAACAAATAGAATCTCAACCGAATAAAACAAATAGAATCTCAACCGAATAAAACCAATAGAATCTCAACCGAATAAAAAAAATAGAATCCCAACCGAATAAAAAAATAGAATCTCAACAGAATAAAGCAAATAGAATCTCAACCGAATAAAAAAATAGAATCTCAACCGAATAAAACAAATAGAATCTCAACCGAATAAAAAAATAGAATCTCAACCGAATAAAACAGAATCTCAACCGAATAAAACAAATAGAATGTCAACTGAATAAAACTAATAGAATCTCAACCGAATAAACAAAAAGAATCTCAACCGAATAAAACAGAATCTCAACCGAATAAAACAAATAGAATCTCAACCGAATAAAACAAATAGAATCTCAACCGAATAAAAAAATAGAATCTCAACCAAATAAAACAAATAGAATCTCCACCGAATAAAACAAATAGAATCTCAACCGAATAAAAAAATAGAATCTCAACCAATTAAAACAAATAGAATCTCAACCGAATAAAAAAATAGAATCTCAACCGAATAAAAAAATAGAATCTCAACCAAATAAAACAAATAGAATCTCAACCGAATAAAACAAATAGAATATCAAATGAATAAAACAAATAGAATCTCAACCGAATAAAAAAATAGAATCTCAACCGAATAAAACAAATAGAATCTCAACCGAATAAAAAAATAGAATCTCAACCGAATAAAATAAATAGAATCTCAACCGAATAAAACAAATAGAATATCAACCGAATAAAAAAAAATACAATCTCAACCGAATAAAAAAATAGAATCTCAACCGAATAAAAAAATAGAACCTCAACCGAATAAAACAGAATCTCAACCGAATAAAACAAATAGAATCTCAACCGAATAAAACAAATAGAATATCAACCGAATAAAAAAAAATACAATCTCAACCGAATAAAAAAATAGAATCTCAACCGAATAAAACAAATAGAATCTCAACCGAATAAAAAAATAGAATCTCAACCAAATAAAACAAATAGAATCTCCACCGAATAAAACAAATAAAATCTCAACCGAATAAAAAAATAGAATCTCAACCAATTAAAACAAATAGAATCTCAACCGAATAAAACAAATAGAATCTCAACCGAATAAAACAAATAGAATGTCAACTGAATAAAACAAATAGAGGCTCAACCGAATAAAAAAATAGCATCTCAACCGAATAAAAAAATAGAATCTCAACCGAATAAAACAAATAGAATCTCAACCGAATAAAAAAATAGAATCTCAACCGAATAAAATAAATAGAATCTAAACCGAATTAAAAAAAATACAATCTCAACCGAATAAAAAAATAGAATCTCCACCGAATAAAAAAATAGAACCTCAACCGAATAAAACAGAATCTCAACCGAATAAAACAAATAGAATCTCAACCGAATAAAACAAATAGAATCTCAACCGAATAAAAAAATAGAATCACAAACGAATAAAACAAATAGAATCTCAACCGAATAAAACAAATACAATCTCAACCGAATAAACAAATAGAATCTCAACCGAATGAAACAAATAGAATCTCAACCGAATACAAAAAATAGTATCTCAACCAAAGAAAACAAATAGGATCTTAACCGAATAAAACAAATAGAAACTCAACCGAATAAAACAGAATCTCAACCAAATAAAACAAATAGAATCTCAACCAAATAAAAAAATAGAATCTCAACCAAATAAAACAAATAGAATCATCACCGAATAAAAAAATAGAATCTCAACCGAATAAAACAAATAGAATCTGAACCGAATAAAACGAATAGAATCTCAACCGAATAAACAAAAAGAATCTCAACCGAATAAAACAGAATCTCAACCGAATAAAACAAATAGAATCTCAACCGAATAAAACAAATAGAATCTCAACCGAATAAAAAAATAGAATGTCAACCGAATAAAAAAATAGAATCTCAACCGAATAAAACAAATAGAATCTCAACCGAATAAAAAAATAGAATCTCAACCGAATAAAATAAATAGAATCTCAACCGAATAAAACAAATAGAATATCAACCGAATAAAAAAATAGAATCTCAACCGAATAAAAAAATAGAATCTCAACCAAATAAAACAAATAGAATCTCCACCGAATAAAACAAATAGAATCTCAACCGAATAAAAAAATAGAATCTCAACCAATTAAAACAAATAGAATCTCAACCGAATAAAACAAATAGAATCTCAACCGAATAAAAAAATAGAATCTCAACCGAATAAAAAATAGAATCTCAACCAAATAAAACAAATAGAATCTCAACCGAATAAAACAAATAGAATGTCAACTGAATAAAACAAATAGAAGCTCAACCGAATAAAAAAATAGCATCTCAACCGAATAAAAAAATAGAATCTCAACCGAATAAAACAAATAGAATCTCAACCGAATAAAAAAATAGAATCTCAACCGAATAAAATAAATAGAATCTCAACCGAATAAAACAAATAGAATCTAAACCGAATTAAAAAAAATACAATCTCAACCGAATAAAAAAATAGAATCTCCACCGAATAAAAAAATAGAACCTCAACCGAATAAAACAGAATCTCAACCGAATAAAACAAATAGAATCTCAACCGAATAAAACAAATAGAATCTCAACCGAATAAAAAAATAGAATCACAAACGAATAAAACAAATAGAATCTCAACCGAATAAAACAAATACAATCTCAACCGAATAAAACAAATACAATCTCAACCGAATAAAACAAATAGAATCTCAACCGAATACAAAAAATAGTATCTCAACCAAAGAAAACAAATAGGATCTTAACCGAATAAAACAAATAGAAACTCAACCGAATAAAACAGAATCTCAACCAAATAAAACAAATAGAATCTCAACCAAATAAAAAAATAGAATCTCAACCAAATAAAACAAATAGAATCACCACCGAATAAAAAAATAGAATCTCAACCGAATAAAACAAATAGAATCTCAACCGAATAAAAAAATAGAATCTCAACCAAATAAAACAAATAGAATCTCAACCGAATAAAAATATAGAATCTCAACTGAATAAAACAATAGAAGCTCAACCGAATAAAACAGAATCTCAACCGAATAAAACAAATAGAATCTCAACCGAATAAAACAGAATCTCAACCGAACAAAACAAATAGAATCTCAACCGAATAAAAAAATAGAATCTCAACCGAATAAAACAAATAGAATCTCAACCGCATAAAAAAATAGAATCTCAACCGAATAAAACAGAATCTCAACCGAATAAAACAAATAGAATCTCAACCGAATAGAAAAATAGAATCTCAACTGAATAAAACAATAGAAGCTCAACCGAATAAAAAAATAGAATCTCAACCGAATAAAACAAATAGAATCTCAACCGAATAAAAAAATAATATTTGAACCGAATAGATAAATAGAATCTCAACCGAATAAAACAAATAGAATCTCAACCGAATAGAAAAATAGAATCTCAACCGAATAAAACGAATAGAATCTCAACCGAATAAACAAAAAGAATCTCAACCGAATAAAACAGAATCTCAACCGAATAAAACAAATAGAATCTCAACCGAATAAAACAGAATCTCAACCGAACAAAACAAATAGAATCTCAACCGAATAAAAAAATAGAATCTCAACCGAATAAAACAAATAGAATCTCAACCGAATAAAACAGAATCTCAACCGAACAAAACAAATAGAATCTCAACCGAATAAAAAAATAGAATCTCAACCGAATAAAACAAATAGAATCTCAACCGAATAAAACAGAATCTCAACCGAACAAAACAAATAGAATCTCAACCGAATAAAAAAATAGAATCTCAACCGAATAAAAAAATAGAATCTCAACCAAATAAAACAAATAGAATCTCAACCGAATAAAACAAATAGAATCTCAACTGAATAAAACAATAGAAGCTCAACGGAATAAAAAAAATAGAATCTCAACCGAATAAAACAAATAGAAGCTTAACCGAATAAAAAAATAGTATCTGAACCGAATAGATAAATAGAATCTCAACCGAATAAAACAAATAGAATCTCAACTGAATAGAAAAATAGAATCTCAACCGAATAAAACAAATAGAATCTCAACCGAATAAACAAAAAGAATCTCAACCGAATAAAACAGAATCTAAACCGAATAAAACAAATAGAATCTCAACCGAATAAAACAAATAGAATCTCAACCGAATAAAAAAATAGAATGTCAACCAAATAAAAAAATAGAATCTCAACCGAATAAAACAGAATCTCAACCGAATAAAACAAATAGAATCTCAACCGAATAAAACAAATAGAATCTCAACCGAATAAAACCAATAGAATCTCAACCGAATAAAAAAAATAGAATCCCAACCGAATAAAAAAATAGAATCTCAACAGAATAAAACAAATATAATCTCAACCGAATAAAAAAATAGAATCTCAACCGAATAAAGCAAATAGAATCTCAACCGAATAAAAAAATAGAATCTCAACCGAATAAAACAAATAGAATCTCAACCGAATAAAAAAATAGAATCTCAACCGAGTAAAACAGAATCTCAACCGAATAAAACAAATAGAATGTCAACTGAATAAAACAAATAGAATCTCAACCGAATAAACAAAAAGAATCTCAACCGAATAAAACAGAATCTCAACCGAATAAAACAAATAGAATCTCAACCGAATAAAACAAATAGAATCTCAACCGAATAAAAAAATAGAATCTCAACCAAATAAAACAAATAGAATCTCCACCGAATAAAACAAATAGAATCTCAACCGAATAAAAAAATAGAATCTCAACCAATTAAAACAAATAGAATCTCAACCGAATAAAAAAATAGAATCTCAACCGAATAAAAAAATAGAATCTCAACCGAATAAAACAAATAGAATCTCAACCGAATAAAAAAATAGAATCTCAACCGAATAAAATAAATAGAATCTCAACCGAATAAAACAAGTACAATCTCAACCGAATAAAACAAATACAATCTCAACCGAATAAAACAAATAGAATCTCAACCGAATACAAAAAATAGTATCTCAACCAAAGAAAACAAATAGGATCTTAACTGAATAAAACAAATAGAATCTCAACCGAATAAAACAGAATCTCAACCAAATAAAACAAGTAGAATCTCAACCAAATAAAAAAATAGAATCTCAACCAAATAAAACAAATAGAATCTCAACCGAATAAAAAAATAGAATCTCAACCGAATAAAACAAATAGAATCTCAACCGAATAAAAAAATAGAATCTCAACCAAATAAAACAAATAGAATCTCAACCGAATAAAAAAATAGAATCTCAACCGAATAAAGCAAATAGAATCTCAACCGAATAAAAATATAGAATCTCAACCGAATAAAACAAATAGAATCTCAATCGAATAAAAAAATAGAATCTCAAACAAATAAAACAAATAGAATCTCAACCGAATAAAAATATAGAATCTCAACCGAATAAAACAAATAGAATCTCAACCGAATAAAACAAATAGAATCTCAACCGAACAAAAAAAATAGAATCTCAACCAAATAAAACAAATAGAATCTCAACCGAATAAAACAAATAGAATGTCAACTGAATAAAACAAATAGCAGCTCAATGGAATAAAAAAATAGAATCTCAACCGAATAAAAAAATAGAATCTCAACCGAATAAAACAGAATATCAACCGAATAAAACAAATAGAATCTCAACCGAATAAAAAAATAGAATCTCAACCGAATAAAACAGAATATCAACCGAATAAAACAAATAGAATCTCAACCGAATAAAACAAATAGAATCTCAACCGAATAAAAAAATAGAATCTCAACCGAATAAAAAAATAGAATCTCAACCGAATAAAACAAATAGAATCGCAACCGAATAAAACAAATAGAATCTCAACCGAATAAAAAAAAATAAAATCTCAACCGAATAAAACAAATGGAATCTCAACCGAATAAAAAAATAGAATCTCAACCGAATAAAAAAAATAGAATCTCAACCGAATAAAACAAATAGAATCTCAACCGAATAAAAAAATAGAATCTCAACCGAATAAAAAAAAATAAAATCTCAACCGAATAAAACAAATGGAATCTCAACCGAATAAAAAAAAATACAATCTCAACCGAATAAAAAAATAGAATGTCAACCGAATAAAAATATAGAACCTCAACCGAATAAAACAGAATCTCAACCGAATAAAACAAATAGAATCTCAACCGAATAAAACAAATAGCATCTTAACCGAATAAAACAGAATCTCAACCAAATAAAACAAATAGAATCTCAACCAAATAAAACAAATAGAATCTCAACCGAATAAAACAAATAGGATCTTAACCGAATAAAACAAATAGAATCTCAACCGAATAAAACAGAATCTCAACCAAATAAAACAAATAGAATCTCAACCAAATAAAAAAATAGAATCTCAACCGAATAAAACAGAATCTCAACCGAATAAAACAAATAGAATCTCAACCGAATAAAAAAATAGAATCTCAACCAAATAAAACAAATAGAATCTCCACCGAATAAAACAAATAGAATCTCAACCGAATAAAAAAATAGAATCTCAACCAATTAAAACAAATAGAATCTCAACCGAATAAAACAAATAGAATCTCAACCGAATAAAAAAATAGAATCTCAACCGAATAAAAAAATAGAATCTCAACCAAATAAAACAAATAGAATCTCAACCGAATAAAACAAATAGAATATCAACTGAATAAAACAAATAGAATCTCAACCGAATAAAAAAATAGAATCTCAACCGAATAAAAAAATAGAATCTCAACCGAAAAAAACAAATAGAATCTCAACCGAATAAAAAAATAGAATCTCAACCGAATAAAATAAATAGAATCTCAACCGAATAAAACAAATAGAATCTCAACCGAATAAAAAAAAATACAATCTCAACCGAATAAAAAAATAGAATCTCAACCGAATAAAAAAATAGAACCTCAACCGAATAAAACAGAATCTCAACCGAATAAAACAAATAGAATCTCAACCGAATAAAACAAATAGAATCTCAACCGAATAAAAAAATAGAATCACAAACGAATAAAACAAATAGAATCTCAACCGAATAAAAATATAGAATCTCAACCGAATAAAACAAATAGAATCTCAATCGAATAAAAAAATAGAATCTCAACCGAATAAAAAAAATAAAATCTCAACCGAATAAAACAAATAGAATCTCAACCAAATAAAAAGATAGAATCTCAACCGAATAAAACAGAATATCAACCGAATAAAAAAAATAGAATCTCAACCGAATAAAACAAATAGAATCTCAACCGAATAAAAAAATAGAATCTCAACCGAATAAAAAAAATAGAATCTCAACCGAATAAAAAAATAGAACCTCAACCGAATAAAACAGAATCTCAACCGAATAAAACAAATAGAATCTCAATCGAATAAAAAAATAGAATCTCAACCGAATAAAAAAAATAAAATCTCAACCGAATAAAACAAATAGAATCTCAACCAAATAAAAAGATAGAATCTCAACCGAATAAAACAGAATATCAACCGAATAAAAAAAATAGAATCTCAACCGAATAAAACAAATAGAATCTCAACCGAATAAAAAAATAGAATCTCAACCGAATAAAAAAAATAGAATCTCAACCGAATAAAAAAATAGAACCTCAACCGAATAAAACAGAATCTCAACCGAATAAAACAAATAGAATCTCAACCGAATAAAACAAATAGAATCTCAACCGAATAAAAAAATAGAATCACAAACGAATAAAACAAATAGAATCTCAACCGAATAAAAATATAGAATCTCAACCGAATAAAACAAATAGAATCTCAATCGAATAAAACAAATAGAATCTCAACCGAATAAAAAAAAATACAATCTCAACCGAAAAAAAAAATAGAATGTCAACCGAATAAAAATATAGAACCTCAACCGAATAAAACAGAATCTCAACCGAATAAAACAAATAGAATCTCAACCGAATAAAACAAATAGGATCTTAACCGAATAAAACAAATAGAATCTCAACCGAATAAAACAGAATCTCAACCAAATAAAACAAATAGAATCTCAACCAAATAAAAAAATAGAATCTCAACCGAATAAAACAGAATCTCAACCGAATAAAACAAATAGAATGTCAACTGAATAAAACAAATAGAATCTCAACCGAATAAACAAAAAGAATCTCAACCGAATAAAACAGAATCTCAACCGAATAAAACAAATAGAATCTCAACCGAATAAAACAAATAGAATCTCAACCGAATAAAAAAATAGAATCTCAACCAAATAAAACAAATAGAATCTCCACCGAATAAAACAAATAGAATCTCAACCGAATAAAAAAATAGAATCTCAACCAATTAAAACAAATAGAATCTCAACCGAATAAAACAAATAGAATCTCAACCGAATAAAAAAATAGAATCTCAACCGAATAAAAAAATAGAATCTCAACCAAATAAAACAAATAGAATCTCAACCGAATAAAACAAATAGAATATCAACTGAATAAAACAAATAGAATCTCAACCGAATCAAAAAATAGAATCTCAACCGAATAAAAAAATAGAATCTCAACCGAATAAAACAAATAGAATCTCAACCGAATAAAAAAATAGAATCACAAACGAATAAAACAAATAGAATCTCAACCGAATAAAACAAGTACAATCTCAACCGAATAAAACAAATACAATCTCAACCGAATAAAACAAATAGAATCTCAACCGAATACAAAAAATAGTATCTCAACCAAAGAAAACAAATAGGATCTTAACCGAATAAAACAAATAGAATCTCAACCGAATAAAACAGAATCTCAACCAAATAAAACAAGTAGAATCTCAACCAAATAAAAAAATAGAATCTCAACCAAATAAAACAAATAGAATCTCAACCGAATAAAAAAATAGAATCTCAACCGAATAAAACAAATAGAATCTCAACCGAATAAAAAAATAGAATCTCAACCAAATAAAACAAATAGAATCTCAACCGAATAAAAAAATAGAATCTCAACCGAATAAAGCAAATAGAATCTCAACCGAATAAAAATATAGAATCTCAACCGAATAAAACAAATAGAATCTCAATCGAATAAAAAAATAGAATCTCAAACAAATAAAACAAATAGAATCTCAACCGAATAAAAATATAGAATCTCAACCGAATAAAACAAATAGAATCTCAACCGAATAAAACAAATAGAATCTCAACCGAACAAAAAAAATAGAATCTCAACCAAATAAAACAAATAGAATCTCAACCGAATAAAACAAATAGAATGTCAACTGAATAAAACAAATAGCAGCTCAACCGAATAAAAAAATAGAATCTCAACCGAATAAAAAAATAGAATCTCAACCGAATAAAACAGAATATCAACCGAATAAAACAAATAGAATCTCAACCGAATAAAAAAATAGAATCTCAACCAAATAAAACAAATAGAATCGCAACCGAATAAAACAAATAGAATCTCAACCGAATAAAACAAATAGAATCTCAACCGAATAAAAAAAAATAAAATCTCAACCGAATAAAACAAATAGAATCTCAACCGAATAAAAAAAAATACAATCTCAACCGAATAAAAAAATAGAATGTCAACCGAATAAAAATATAGAACCTCAACCGAATAAAACAGAATCTCAACCGAATAAAACAAATAGTATCTCAACCGAATAAAACAAATAGGATCTTAACCGAATAAAACAAATAGAATCTCAACCGAATAAAACAGAATCTCAACCAAATAAAACAAGTAGAATCTCAACCAAATAAAAAAATAGAATCTCAACCAAATAAAACAAATAGAATCTCAACCGAATAAAAAAATAGAATCTCAACCAAATAAAACAAATAGAATCTCAACCGAATAAAAAAATAGAATCTCAACCAAATAAAGCAAATAGAATCTCAACCGAATAAAAATATAGAATCTCAACCGAATAAAGCAAATAGAATATCAACCGAATAAAAATATAGAATCTCAACCGAATAAAACAAATAGAATCTCAACCAAATAAAACAAATAGAATCGCAACCGAATAAAACAAATAGAATCTCAACCGAATAAAACAAATAGAATCTCAACCGAATAAAAAAAAATAAAATCTCAACCGAATAAAACAAATAGAATCTCAACCGAATAAAAAAAAATACAATCTCAACCGAATAAAAAAATAGAATGTCAACCGAATAAAAATATAGAACCTCAACCGAATAAAACAGAATCTCAACCGAATAAAACAAATAGTATCTCAACCGAATAAAACAAATAGGATCTTAACCGAATAAAACAAATAGAATCTCAACCGAATAAAACAGAATCTCAACCAAATAAAACAAGTAGAATCTCAACCAAATAAAAAAATAGAATCTCAACCAAATAAAACAAATAGAATCTCAACCGAATAAAAAAATAGAATCTCAACCAAATAAAACAAATAGAATCTCAACCGAATAAAAAAATAGAATCTCAACCAAATAAAGCAAATAGAATCTCAACCGAATAAAAATATAGAATCTCAACCGAATAAAGCAAATAGAATATCAACCGAATAAAAATATAGAATCTCAACCGAATAAAACAAATAGAATCTCAACCGAATAAAAAAATAGAATCTCAACCGAACAAAAAAATAGAATCTCAACCGAATAAAACAAATAGAATCTCAACCGAATAAAAAAATAGTATCCCAACCGAATAAAACAGAATCTCAACCGAATAAAACAAATAGAATCTCAACCGAATAAAACAAATTGAATCCCAACCGAATAAAAAAATTGAATCTCAACCGAATAAAAAAATAGAATCTCAACCAAATAAAGCAAATACAATCTCAACCGAATAAAAAAATAGAATCTCAACCGAATAAAACAAATAGAATCTCAACCGAATAAACCAAATACAATCTCAACCGAATAAAACAAATAGGATCTCAACCGAATAAAAAAATAGAATCTCAACCGAATAAAAAAAATAGAATCTCAACCGAATAAAACTAATAGAATCTCAACCGAATAAAAAAATAGAATCTCAACCGAATAAAACAAATAGAATCTCAACCGAATAGAAAAATAGAATCTCAACCGAATAAAACAAATAGAATCTCAACCGAATAAAAAAAAAAGAATCTCAACCGAATAAAACAAATAGAATCTCAACCAAATAAAAAAATAGAATCTCAACCGAATAAAAAAATAGAATCTCAACCGAATAAAACAAATAGAATCTCAACCGAATAAAACAAATAGAATCTCAACCGAATAAAACAAATAGAATCTCAACCGAATAAAACTAATAGAATCTGAACCGAATAAAAAAATAGTATCTCAACTGAATAAATCAAATAGAATGCCAACTTCTCAATGTAGTTTCAAAGTGCTGAGTTTTTTAATTCTAATGAAGTTCATTACATTTTCTTATATGAAAATATCCTTCCTCCTTAAGCTATGGTGTAAATAGTAGGACTTCTATTTGGAAAAATCATAGTTATCTAAAAAAAAAATTTCTTAATGCACTTAACAAGAATTATTCTTACAATCGGAAATATGTTTTAGTTTTAAATAACACATTATGGAGTTTAAAAGTTGCATGTGTTGGTGTATGGTAATTGTGTGCATTTTCTCATATAAACAATTAATCTATAATCAGTACTGTGCAGAGGTTTGGTGATACCCAGGGCCAACTCCTTGATTGCATGCTGCTAAGAAACAAGTAGTGAAGGCCTAGATAGTCTAGTATTGAGAAATGTGAGAAAGGAAGATATTTTTAAATATGTAAAAACAGAGGAAACATGAAATAAACACTTTATTCAAGTTAAATTTATGTTTCACTCTTTGATTGGATGTTCTCCCAATATGAATACCTGGAGCTGTCACGCCCTCTGTTCCCCCTTCTGCATACTATTGTGTAGAAGCAACAAAAACATGGGTATTCTAATACAAACCATTTATTCTTTTTTGTTATAGGAACTGTAGGGAAACAAAGTTCTCAGTGTCCCTTAGGTATGTCTGTTTTCTTTTTTGGCTCCAGGAATAAGTTAGGGTAAGTAAGGATAAGAATGGTTAAAAAGGTTGAGCTCAAGTCAGCTTTGCACTGAGTTAGAATGACCAAAGTACTTATTTTATGGGTGACACTGCAAAAACGCATCTGAATGCCATATGTTGGAAAGTGGAAAAGAGAGTGGTTCTGCCATTTTTGGAAGTTGGGTTATAAAATTTGTGTGGCAGAATTTGTGACAGAAAAATTATCTCAGTGACCAAATCAAGGATTACACACTCACAGACTAATCAGTTAATCCACAAAGATAATCAATAAATACATAATTGATTAAAACATGATTAATTGATCAATTGACTAATAAACTAACAAATATAAAATATTAGTTTCTTGTACCACATGGTGTACTTACAGCCATATCATCCGATCATCAAAGTTAAGCAACATTGATCTTGGCAATTGCCTAGATGGGTGATAGCACCTAAGGACTAATTGACTCATTCATTCATTTTCTACAGCTTATCAACATTTTGCAAGTTATTTAAAGCAAGGAAATATTTTTAGATTGTAAAAACTTTTTTTTTAGATAATAATGATTTAGTGATACAAGTCTAACTAATTGGGGGAGAAAGGTGGATTCATACCTTTTCCAAGGTTATTTGCATGTAAGTGAATACAACAAACACAATTGAAAATGGAACTCCGCTCTCCAATTAACAATTCTGACCCATTATCCACCAAACCACCACATATCCAAGCTTACAGCACTTGGTCACCAATCTAGGTACTGAACATGCTCAACATTGCTTAACTTCAGTGATCATACAAGAACTGATTCAACATGATGTGGTTGTAAGCAGGATATTAATATATAGTAATTTTTGGGTGACCAATTTATTACTTAAGGACAAAAGGAAACTGGTCCACCATTTTGTGTCCAGTAGAATCTTATGTGAATGTCAATTATGAATGAAGAATTATTTTAATGAGTTGGGAGTTGGGTTTCATGTTGAGGTTCTTTAATATAATTATTGTTTATGTGTTCATTATGACTAAATTTATTTATGGTCAAAATTGAGCAGCATTGAACCTGGTCAGTACCTAGATGAGTGACCACTTAGGAATCTCATCTGATTGCAGAAGGTAAGCAATATTGAACCTGGTCAGTACTTAAATGGGTGACTGCTTGGGAATACCAGGTGCTGTAAGATTGGATGTGTACCAGTGTGGTAGAAATTGGGGCTTGAAAGAGGAAATCAGACAGCTGAATTTGAATTCCAGTTGAGTTTTTTACATTCACTTATATGCAAATATTCTTGAAAAAGATATGAATCCATCTCTTCTCCCCCAACTATGGATTAAATAGCAGGACACCCTTGGCTAGAAAGTAATGAGAGCCTACTGCTGGAAATCTTCTACTAAGTCATTCATGAATCAAAAAAAGACATGATTTCCCAAGTGTGCATCATGTATGTCACCTAAAGAAGGACACCACATAGTATTTTATGATCTAACCAATAATAGCATCACAAATTTTCAGGAACCAGTTCTATAAAGACAGGTAATCTTTAAGAACCTATTCCGATTATTTTGTTTTCAATTTGAGAATGGAAACAAATCATTTTATAGTATCATAAAGAATTAAACCATTTTGATAATTTAATAGAAAACATTTATTTATTAAGATATTTCCAGATTGAAATTCTGTTCTCATCATATTTCTGTTCAAAAGTATGATGCTTTTTGCCTCTAGCGTTATCACTAGTATTATGGTTTCTTAGCCACATTCAAACTGAATAGCAGCAGTCCCAAAGGCCTATTAAATTTATGACTAGAAGATTTATATAAATTTCATTTTTATTATTTTAAAAATGTTATTCTTGTATAAATAAATGTTTAATTGTCTAGGTTGCTTTTTTTTTAATACATGGTTTTTGGAGAGAAGTGTATTTTTATGAACGCCAGATGATTTGTGTAAAAATTGTTACAGTGTATATATTTTTCAGCTCAGCAGTTAAAACCCACAAAATCTTTTGAAGGATCCATTTCCAGTTTATGAAAAATTATTTTTTTTATATATATTGACCAGTGAGAGATGTGGTCTCAAGCTCTAATATCATCCTGAATAGTGAGGCAAAGGTGAACCTTATTTTTAAAATAAATAGAGCTCAGGTCAGTAGAGATGAGAAGACTTTTGACTAAAGGGGACAAGGCAGGTCGTCAACGTCAATGAAGCTATTTTTTACTGCCTTCTTGTATTGTTTTCTCTTTTTGTCATTTTCAAAACCATTTTTTTTTCTCAAATTTGTCCTTTTACTAAAACCACCCACTCTGTTCTGCCATCCATTTACACATGCTCATTAGGTAGGTTATTCATTCTTTCCTACTGCCCCTTTTGCATTCAGTATATCCTGGGAGTGTCAAATTCTCTAAGTTGTCTTTTCTCATTATGTGTTCCAGAAATTTCAACTGATTCTAAGTACATGTGTTCTTTTTTATCCTATTTTTTTTATTAAAACTTTCTCATGGCTTACATGTTCCTTCTTCCATGGTATTCTCAGCATGATTTTAAAGAACCACATCTTTGTTGGCTTATGTCTTCACTTCATCTGTGAGAAAACTGTCTAGAGGTAGATTGATATTATAGCAGTAGAGAATTCATTTCTTTGATGAATTAACACGTAAAAATTAACTAATACGAGTTATCTCCCCTAGCACATAAAGCACATGAGCAACAATAACAGAATTCAGAGGATGTGACCAAGATACAATAGGTAACTGAAAAATGTGGATTGATATTAAATAAGAGAAAATGAATATTGTTATTATTTTATTTACATAATTATCAATGTCAGCTGTATTCTGGTAATCATTCAACTGATCCCAAAACTTGTTGGCTTTGGCCCTTAACCTCAGAAGGGTTGAGGTACTGATGTAGCGTTTTAACCTGGCGGAGCGTATCTCTCTTCAGGTTAGACCACACTCGGTGTTCTCCAACTAGGTGGCTCACTTTAGCCATGATCATGTGGCTGTTGTAGTTCATCTGGGGAGCCCTTCCATCCTGGCCAGTGAGCTGCATCAAGAACATCCTTTGTCCAATGGTGCTGTTTTAACACCACCCCCTCCTGTGAGGTTAGCCCACCAGCTGAAGTGGTTTACAGGAGCATGGTAAGTTGAAGCAATCATGTGAGAGATTTAGAAGATGGTTGAGGACCAGTGAAGATGCCTGTGATATAATGTGCCAGACACCAGAGCCCCTTATGCCCACACATATTTTACACTGGATATCGGAGTGAACAGTTACTCATCAAATGTACCACTTTAAGAATTATTATTATATATATTTTAAATGATGATAATAGAAATCAATAAATGAATAAGAAAAGAATAAAGCTATAAAATTATCATCAAATATATGAAAGCACTTGATTATTATTATTATTATTATTATTAATTTTGTTGTTAAAATTTGACTATTCTGAACTAACAAAAAACTTGTTAGTATTAGGTTGGTGCAAAAATAATGTCGTTTTCTCACATAGTAACATATGTGAGAAAACGACATTATTTTTTGCACCAACCCAATAAATACTAAATAAACATTTTTATGCATTCTCTTTAGTGTCTATTTTTGTACAACCTGTTCATTAAATATTTTAAGTTCTATAAAATCTTGAGACGTGTGCATTTGTTCGAGCAAACTTCAGGACTTTGGATACCTTTTATGTTCCATTTCAGTTAACAGAAACTTCCTTTGTGATTTTAGTCATCAAATCCACATGTTAAATTTTTTTTAATCAATTCAGTCCAAGCAAGGTGACAATGCTACTAAGATGCAATGGATTACTGGGAATGAAAGATAATCAAAAGACTTTAAAAGAATCCTAAACAGGGGAAAAGGTATAAACCTCTACTTTTGTAGAAAAAAACCTTGAAAAGGTTACTGAATGAGGAATAACCAAAAAAGAGGTTGGAAATGAATTGCTAATCTTTATAACATCAACAAAATACAATATTCACCAGCGGCGTGAAGTAGGTTAACCACTGCTTGTGGTGGACTACATAGGCAGCATATTACCCCCATTTGCAATAGTATCCAACATATTTATGAGGATTGGGACATACCCACTAGTGTTCATAGGTACGGTATTTAACAGTTCAATTGACTAGGCAGGCATGTGAACCAGATGATAGTTGAACCTATCTACTATTGAGGAGAAGAAAAATAAATAAATAATTTTCTAAATAAAATTACAAAGTTCAGGCAAAGGCATTAGAAGTATAGAGTTGAAGCAGACTTAGTAGGAACTGGAAACTCAATCATAAACAGGAAACAAGGGATAAATCTTTACTCCTGTTCAAAAGACTGGAGAGGAGAATAAATCACCTTGAACAATCTGATTTTGCAAGTATTTATATGATCCTGTGATCTCAGGGTGTTGATCAAGCAAAAAGGGAAAGAAAGAAAGAAAGAAAGAAAGAAAGAAAGAGAGAAAGAAAGAAAGAAGAGAAATAAGTTTACTAAATGAATGATAATTGTTGAAATTTGCAGGAAGATGTATTGAAAAGATGAGAAGAAAATTTAAAATGAAATGTGTTGAAAAAAATCATAAATGAACTCCTGAACAGCTCCAAGGATAATCAAGCTCAAATTTAACAAGACAGAATTCAGTAAAACTGAGCAAAATCAAAACTAATCAACCTTCCTGACTTTCTGCTGATGAGAACGAGACCATTAATGTATCCTGGAAGATGTCAAATAGAAAAAACATATGTTGTCGATAAAGAAACCTGGGCATTCACTGAAATAACATTTAAAGATCTGGACAAAATGCCAGGAAAAACCATTTAATTTGAATTGACCACTCAGAAGAAAAATGTCTTTACAAAGATAAAGATTTAGGCTGATGTGTTTGTTCATTTTAATTTCTATGATATTCATCAAGGAAAATTTTATATCCAACATTAATTTGGATTTCCTTTGGATACAAGTGATAGAGAAAAATTAATTACTATTTTGGAGTGACCATGGACACAAAGGCTGTGTGGTCCTGCTGACTGAGAAAATGAATAAACAGAGGAAAGGTAACTTTTGTTTTTATCACCAAAGAAATTGGAAATATTTTTTTTTCCCATTTCTTTCTCACCTATGAAAATTCTTGAGATTGGCTGGCAGTCAGGGGGCATCTGAATAGGGTCTGAATAAGTCTCTGGCTTTTGGAAATCACAATATTGAGACAAGCTAATGAAAAATATTAATCCCTTTCCTCTCATGCATTCTGAAGGTTTCGATTTGTCACAGGACAGTGTGTCATCTCCTGAAGTAGGCTGAGGTTAGAGGTAGAGAAAGTGGGAGAAGGAAGAGTGAGACATTAGCACTGCCTATATGAAGCAATGGTGCGTGATGAGACATGAAGGGTGTCGGAGTTTAGGAGCAGTTTGATCCTTCTGACCACTCTCAAAAAGAGGCTAGACAACCCCAAATGTGAAAAACCATTCAAGTAAACATATTTTGAGAATATGGAATTTTAGAAAAAGGTTAATGCTAAGGGTTCTCCACAGATTCCTTTTCATATCAGTGAATTAACAGGAAGAATAATGGAGTGGTCTCTCATTATCTTTTTGAATTCAAAGTAGACTGGCTGCCATTCTAGATTAAAGAGCCTAACTAACCTTGTTATTTAACCCATAGCTGGGAGTAGGGAGAAGAAATAAATTCATACATATCTTAAAGGTATTCATGTGTGAAAGTAAATGATATAGACTAGTCTAGAATCACTGATTGCTTTTTCCATATCAATAATCAAGACACTGCCCACACATCCTAATGTTTACTATAAGCAACTGTTCAAAAAAATTCAAAACCATCAATGATTAAATTTTGAATATAGCTTGCAGAGTTAAAAAAAATGCAAACTGCCATTGTTATAAAAGAGAATAATTGGAAAATATAGTTTCTATCAAATTGTCTTTAGTTGTTTTTACTTTGAAAATGATATCATTTTCAAAAGTGACACTGAAACTATTCAAGCATTTATTACAGGTTAAATCATCTCAAACACGGATGCCATTATATACAACAGATATATCTCATCACACACATATAAATTAGACTCAAAATCAACTTTAAGATATTCTATTACATATGAATCACATGTGTATTTCTTTGTCTTAGTCATATAAATGGGTTTAATGAGTTATAAGATTGATTAACTCTAATTTTGTTTAAGTGAATAATTTGTTTATTTATTCAACATCAATAAATGTTTGGCAAAATTGGACTTCGTACTATAAAAAAAATGGGGTATCAAAAGGAGAGTTTTTCCCTCGACATTGTTATTATTTAACTTATCTTCACTTCCTTGGCAATGTTTATTGTTTTAAAAAGCAATGATAAGAATTTTAATAAAACCTAAATATATGAAGTGAATTTATACATTTTCTTTGTTCTTAAGAAAGCACAATAAAAATAATAAACATTGTTTATCTTTGTTTATTTACATTATTTATTTATTATATTGTTTATTGGAATGGTTGACAAAACATTGGCTAATTGCCAATCAATTCAAACTTTATAAAATGGTAAATAATAAGGATTTCCTTGTAGTTGGTTCACATATTTTAATAATTTAGCAAATGTTTATAAATTTATGAATCAAAAATTGTTTTCATATTTATTTTATTACTTATAAATTGGTAGATGCTAAATTTTGTATTGCATTAGTTTTAATTGTATTAGTTATTAGAATGTTGTAAATATAAAAATATCATTGTAAATTAACAATCTAATAAAGAATGTTTAATATTTTTGCTGTAAATTCTCAAGAACAAAAAATATATAAATTCATTTTCATCATATGTTTAGGCTTTATTACAGTTTTAATCATCACTTTTAAAACAATAACATTGTCAATAAGTGAAGGCAGTTAAAATAACAGTGGTGTCAAGGGAAAAGAAACATTCTTTTGATCCTCTGTTTTATTGCAGGCATGAAGATCCACATTTGCCAAATATTTAATTTATTTTACATTAAAATGATTAAAGCACAAGGTTTCTTGTTATTATTTTATTATAATTCTGCTCTTCCTTTATTCTTTAGTTACATCCTCTACATCCAGCAACAAGGCCTCTGATTGGGAGATTGGAGGTTTTCAGGAGCGTGTAACCACCTCTTAATTGCTGTTGTACCCAGGTCCATCCTGTCCTGTTAGGGTCTCAGCTATGGGCAAGTAGTGAACCCCCAAACAAAAACAAAACACTATGAAGGTATAAAAATACATTTTTATAGTAAAAATATCAGCAATACATTTTTATATAAAAACTTTACCAACAATACCTATTTATGGTAGAATTACCAATAATACATTTTATCTGCAGTTGAAGGCATACAATTGCATTCAAAATGTTCAGATTTTGGCATTAAATAACTTATAGAGGTTGATATACCAGTAAACAAAATCAACCAAGCAAGCAACATGAAAGAACTCTTTCATGACATTAATCCATATGATACCCTCAGTTATGTGTCATGCATGATACACGCTTACGCAATCATGTATCTTTTGATACATGACTGACAAAGCAGATTTTTTTCCTGCAGTAGGTTGCCATTTCTTTTTGTGGTAGACCAGTTGCCATCAAAGGCTATAACTCAGTCTGTCCTTCTATTTATCCATAGCTGGGGGAAGAAGAAGAGGATTCATACCTTTTCCAATGGTATTAGGACATAAGTGAATATAATGGATTCGAATGGAATTTGAACTCGGCTCTCTGATTCCTCAATCCGAGCTGCTACGCATTACTCCACCATGCCTCCTGTAATATCCTACAAATCCTTAAATCAAACTGTATTCCAAAATATAACTTCAACAAAACTAGAACATAAAACACACATATCACCACCTCTAGTAATTATGTTCACACAAACATGTATATGTACAAATTTGAGTATCATCTACCATGTATTCAATTGTGAAAACAGAATAATATATGAATATATAAATATTTTTATTACTCCAAAGTCCTAAAAAAAAAATTTCAGCATTAAATGACCCATAAGGAGTTGATATGAAACAAATCAATCATGCATACATCCTGCCATTACCACAGATAATCAATGGACCATTGCTGTTTGACTGTGGGGAAAAAAGAAAGATAGAAAGGGAAGATAGAGGAGGCAATGACGTATTATTTTATATAATATATAATCATATGTACATCGTGCCATTACCTCAGATAAACAATGGACCATTACTGTTTGACTGTGGGAAAGAAAGAAAGATAGAAAGGGAAGATAGAGGGTCCAATGACATGTTATTTCATATAATATATAATCATACGTACATCCTGCCATTACCTCAGATAAGCAATGGACCATTGCTGTTTGTGGGAAAAAAGAAAGAAAGGGAAGATAGTGGGGGCAATGACGTGTTATTTTATATAATATATAAATAATTATTTAATCAAAATTTGGAATAATTATTATTAATGCTTCAGTGAAATGGAAAACATTCTCAATTTTGAATCTTTTCATTTGTGCTCTGACCTCTCCTCCAATCCTTCTCTGCATCACACTCCCTTTTTGTCTCTCTACATTCTCTCTCTCTCTCTCTCTCTTTCTAATTTAATCTCTATGTCCTTTACTCTTTCTGTTTCCCTCTCGGATGCTCTATACAAACTGGGTTCCCTCTGTTTGTAACAAATTCATGAAGATAAGGTTAAAAAAAAAAAGCAAGATTTTAATTTCAAAAGGTCACTTGCACTTCAGGGGTAAATTTGACATCAGAAGATCATTGGGTCAAAAAACATGATTTAACACCTGCCTTTCTCTAAGATAATCCCCACTTCAATTCCTCTCTGTGTTGCACTCTCTTTTTGCCTCTCTATATCCCTTTCTGTTTTACTCCCTATGTTACTCTTTCTTTCTGTTTCCCTCTCGGACACTTAACATACTCTGTGTTTAATAGGATTTTTAATTAGAAGAACATCATCATTTTTATTATATTACAAAATGATTATAATTATCAAAGAGAGAAATCAGTTTCAAAAGGTCATTTGCAGTTCAGGATTGGATTAACAAAACATGATTTAACCCAGTGGTTCCCAACCGATTTGGGGCCATGCCCCACTATGGTATTTCTAAAATTCTGGTGCCACCCTTTAATATTTCATTCTTACATATTCAAAATTATACTGTAATTCATATGAAGGAAGCTCAAATGGCCATTAACTTGGTCTTTAAACAAGCCTCTAAAGACGATGGTGTCCATGAAAGAGAAAAATTAAAAAAACAAAAAGACAGTTAAATTATATATATATATATATATATATATATATATAGTTTCAAAACATATTATAGAGAAATGAAAGGCAGAAATATAAAATATTTGAATGAAAGCTTATTCTGTAATATACTTTGATCATTTTAATCATGAAATAATAATGCAAAATGAAATTTGAGCTCACATTGGTATAGTAAGCCGAAGGGCACACATTCCACTCATTTCCCACCAAAATAGTACCATGCCCCACCGGTGGGACATGCGCTCCATGTTAGGAATCATCAATTTATCCCCTTTTAACAACATTTATCTTAGATGATTTCCCTGTCCAATCCCTCTCTTTGTTACACTCTCTTTTTGTGTCTCTACATCCCTCTCTCTCACTATCTCTTTCTGCTTGACTCTCTATGTTGCTCAGTCTTTCTGTTTATCTCTCTCAGTACCTGTGATACCAAGTGTGACACACACCACCATATATGGGTACATGCATATTAATATACAGAAGATTATTATTGCAATATTTTGTTAAAAATCTTATGCTCAAATATTTAATGATGCAATAGCAGGTGTTTTATAGTCATGGAACTTTTAAGGAGCTTATTCATTCATTAATTTAGGAATTATCAAATGGGAAAATTGTGAAATTTTCACCGGAAATTGCTTGTTAAATATCAATAGCCTCAGCAACTTATTCATTATTTTATATTCATGATAGGCACTTTGCATGTTTTGATAATAAGCAAAATCTCAAGGATCATTATTACTGAATAATATGGTCAATCTTCAATGGATACCCCATAATTATGACCTTGCATCAAAACTAAATTCTGCTTTGTAAATAACTATTTTATGTGTTCCAATAACTTGGACAAATTTTAAATGTGAATTAAGTTCAAGCATCTAATAATTTTTTTCTTTTTCTTTCAGATTAGACAAATGATATTGGAAATTAATGGCGGTAATGATTTTAGACAAATGATATTGAAAATTAATGGCGGTAATGATTTTAGACAAATGATATTGAAAATTAATGGTGGTAATGATTTTAGATAAATGATATAACTCAGTTCAATAGCATTGTTATATATTGAGACCAAGAAGACAAATTTAACATTCTGTTTAATTCTCAGTTTCAGCAAAAAGTTAGGTCAATGAAGCTCCTCCCTTCTATAGCGCTTTGGATGACAACTAGTCTTTAACAGGGGTCACCTAATCTTTTCACCACCTATTTATTCAGCAAAAGACTTATTGGTCAGATCGGTATTCTGAGGAAAAAATGAAATTGTCATTAAATTTAATTAGAAATGAAAATAAACATTAATGTGAAACATAAAACCATGAAAGTAACTGAATAATCATACAGTGTCTAAAATAAGGATTATATACTTGTTTTTAATGGCTAACCTTGTTGCTTTTATTGAAAAACATTTTGAAAATATTATGGGTCTTTTCTACTGATTTTGAAGTGCCAGATTGTATATTTTTATGCAGGCATGAATTAGAGGGAACCTTACATTCTGGTTCAGCATCAATACTTTCATATAATTCCATAAACTTTGATGCATTTCCATTGTCAAATTTCTTTAAATTGTCCTTATTTAATTGAGGTTCTGTGGAATTTTCAGACTGAATTCTCAAATTTCTTACAATTTTTGCTACTTCTTCTACAGTGAGGAAATCATTTGGATCTCGAATGCTAAAAACACCTGGTTTGGGTTTACACTCACTCTGGTCACTTTGTTTATGGTTGAATTTTTCTGTCTGGTTTTGAGATGTGCCTTGCCAGTTATTTGATTCTAGACTGTAGTCTTTCTTGTAAGAATTTTTGGGATTGCTGCCGATGACATTTTTAGAAGACTGATCTGGTGCTGTGTGTTCCTGGTAATTACGTTCTTCATAATTTGTTTGGAATTCAGGCTTTAATATGATGCATAACATTGATTCTTTGCTTTTGCAGGAAGGATTAAAGCACTTGTAGACCATTATCTCATATCTTGATTTGGGATAAAAATGGCATTTCAAGGATGGTTCTTTTTGACTCTCGACCTGATCTGAACATTTTCCCTCCTGACGATTATAGTCATTTATACATAGGTTTTCTTTTATGTGTAAATGAACAGGAAAATCTGGTTCTTTTTGAGATGTGCTCTCCTTATCCAAAGAAGTGGGATAACATCCGCTGAAGATTGTGTTTTCCTGATGCTTCTTTCTAAAATCTTCCCTCATTTTACCTGTAGGCATTTTTGATATTTCTGTTGAGCAAACTTGAGATTCTGTAAGATTTTGGGGATCCAGAAGATGGCTTTGATCAAATCCTGTCCAATGTTCCTTTCTTTCTGGATACAGACTTAAAGATTCCACTTGATATGACCAAGAGGTTTTACAAGGAGGAACTTTGACATAAGTCTCTTCATTTATCTGCTTATCCATATTCTCTACACTTGTCTGTTCATCTACCACAGAAAGATGCTGATATTCATTGATTGGGTAATTTTGAAAATTTACTTGTCTCAAAGATGCCATTGTGTTTTGATTTGATACTTCATTCGTAAAATATTCTTTATTTTCCTGGTCCATGTTCTCTAGAAGAGATCTAGTTGATTGTACTTGTTTCTCAAGAACTTTGTTTATACCTGTATATCTATAATAGGTTTCTGGATAATCAGTTGATCTTTTGGGTTGCCTTGAACATATAATCCTCTTTTGACTTGTGATTTTGCTTAAATGATCTGTAAAATGTTTTTCATAACAGTTCAGGTGTTCATAACTGTTTGCACTTTTATCTAAGCTGATATTTACTGTATTAGTTCTTTCTGCTTGTTTAGAACTTACATCTTCAGTATAGCTATAATTCTGCAACACACTTGGAATTGTTCTTTTACCTTCAGTTGGAATCTGACAGACATATTTTTCATCTGTTAAGAATTCATGGGCTGTCAGTTTTCCTGTATATCTTGTGTTATGTAAATTTTGTGATATACTGTCTAGATTTTCATTTGCTTCGGGGCAATCAACAGTTTGGGTTGAATTTAAAATTCCCTTCTCAGTTGGAGGTGTGCATTCATCCATTAGAATAACACAGTTTTTATTATTTGGAACTTCTGTGTCATCTGTGCTACAACAAATGGTGCTTTCACTTTCAAACTTTTTGACAAAGTTTGGATGTTGGTAAACATTATCAGGACATTTGGAATTGTTTGGTTTTTGAATATTTTCATTAGAATTTACAAGAGCTTCATTTTGCAGATAATGATTATAGTTTAGTAATCGAAGGTACTTTATACTGGCTTTTTGAAGTTGGTCATTATATGTTCTTTCATAAAATGAATTGAAATCTTCTGATTCATCTTTTAAGCTATACAAAGATTGTTCTGAGGTGGCATGAAGTGTTTGGAAATCATAAATAGAACCATGGAACATTTTCGCATTCTTGTGTTGGGAAGATGATTTTGGACATTGTTCAAATAAAGCTGTATCTTGTCTTTTATTGAAAATTGTTTGGTACACTGAAAAATCTGAATTTTCAGAAATTGTTTGGTACATGTTCTTATTTTATCCCTTGTAAGTTATTTTCCTTTATTAAAATCACAAATGTCTTTGGTAAAGCAGTTATTTGATGAATATAGAAAAAAAATATTTTTTCTTTATAAAAAATTAAAATAGTAATTTTCATATGCTGTGTGTGGTATTCTGAACACTTGCCTGTCTCCTCAGGAACAGGTTTTTTCCTATTAATCTCCTTTGACTTGCTATTAATAATCTCCCTTTGTTGTCACTCTCCTGATGTAAAATGTAGCCATCTTGTGAGTTCATTAAAGCCTTCTGAAGGTCTCAGGTTTTCCTGTCATCACTTCACTGTGTTCTCTAATTACAAGATGGGAATCACTTTATACCATCAGGTGTTGCCTACAAAAGAAAAATTAAAAATCAGTAAATAACCAATGAATTCCCCAGAATGTAGACACCCCCCACACACACATGATTAATACAAATATAAAATTTGCCACTTAGCTGATTGACATTATATTCAGCACCCCAACTCTAGAGTTTTGTCGATGTCGATGTACCTTTTAGTAATTGTTTGGTCCACTTGTCAGGAGGTATCAGCAATTGTCTGCTGATTTTCTCATTTTTGTTATTTTTATATTAAGTTAAGAAAATAATTTATGTGCTTTTTATTGGTTGATTTTTTTCTTTGTGTGTGTGTGTGTGTGTGTGTGTGTATGCCTATATGTGTGTGCATGTGCACATGTGTAGAATGTCATGGTTATTTTTCTTTTAATAATTTTTTTGTCTCCTTATACTCCCTCACTATTCCTTTTCCTTCTTTTTTCTATCTTTTGGCTCTGAGTGTCAAAGATAATGTAACAATGTTATTTCCGGTGTCATAGACAGGACTTATTTTGTGGTTAATTTTTCTTGAATATTCTGGGGTTTTCTTAAGTTTTGAGAATATAAGTGTATTCCATTTTTTATTTATTTCTTGTTTAAATATCTTCTTTTTTTCCTTTTTTTTTTTTTTTGTTTAATGCTTAAATGGCAAAGCAAATATTTATTTATGTGTCTTCACTTAATATATTGTAAGTAATTGTAAATAAATTAAATAAAAAGTTCAAAAATGTATCTCCTGACTCCTAATTTTGCAGAAATAAATCCACTCTTGAGGACAAGATAAATCAATTGAATTTATTTATCAATGATACTGGTTAATAAATTTTGTTGATTTTTTTTGCCCCCTGAAGAGCTGATATATTTCTGTGAAACTCAGAGTCAGGAGATAAGTCTTTGAACTTTTTATGAATTTGTTTACTATTAATGCTCCATTTCTTAATACTGGGCACTTTAATTACAAAGACTTCTCACCTTAAAAACATTATTACCCACAAATATACTGATTGATAAGGTTTTCTATTTTTAGATATAAACAATCAGTAAACTTGGACCTTTGTGCTTTGGAGTATCAATAGGACAGTTTTTCCACTATTATTTTAACTACCTTCACTCCTCAGCAATGTTTATTGTTTTAGAGAACAATGATTAAAATTATAATAAACACTAAACATATGAAGAAAGTGAATTTATGCATTTTTTTTGTTCTTTAGAATTTACAACAAAAATATTAAACACTATTTATCTATGAGATTGTTTATTTACAAGAATAATTTTATATTTACAACATTCTAAAATCTAATATAATTGTATAAAACTCTTGCAAAATTTATCATTTACCAATTTATAAAGAAATAATATGAAAACAATTTTTTATTTATAAATTTATAAACATTTACTAAATTGTTAAAATATGACAGCCAACTATAAGGAAATCCCTATTATTTACCATTTTACGAAGTTCAAATCAATTGGCAATTAGCCACTGTTTTGCCTTCTGTTCTTATCTACAGTATATAAGATCACAATAGCAAAATATATTTTTACTCCATGTTATCACCTGAATACAATAATTTTAAAGTGTAATTAAAGTGTAATAGTCATGCAAACTACCAAAGGAACTAACAAATTCCAGTCAATTTAATTGCATTCATTTATGCACAAATACTCTTGGGAAGGGTATGAATCTATTTCTTCTCCTCCAGCTATGGGTTAAATAGCAGGAGAGACTGGATCCTATAGCCTTGTTTGGCAACCAGTCTACCGCAGAAAGAAATGGCAACCTAATGTGGGGAAATCTGCCTAGTCAGTTATGAATCAAATGAGACATGATTGCCCAAGCATGTATCACATATGACCCTTAACTGACTGACTATTTCAGTAATTTAAATGTTGGCAATAGTTAATTAAAATATAAATTTTATTAACATGTATTAAATAAAAGAAAGTATTAATTTAAAACTTGATGACTAATCAAAAGCTGAAGTTTTCCCTAAGGTTAACTTATAAATTGACATAAATTATGTTTTACTCCTTGAAAGCAAATTATTATGATTACTAAAGAAATTTATCAGATTGGTTACCTGTCCCCTGAGAAAGAACACAACATAAAGATAGCTTAGGAATATGAATATGGATATCTCTTGAATTTTCAGCAATGTTTAACTTTTGTGCCTGAAAAAAGTGTATCAGAAAGTCTGTTATTCCCTTGACACCGCTATTATTGTGGACACTTTTGATTCCCTTGGCAATGTTTATTATTTTTAAAAAGTGATGATTAGAATTTCAATAAAAACCAAACATATGAAAATGGATTTATTTAAAATTCTCTTTATTCTTGAGAATTAATCACAAACATATGATAACATCCTTCTTTTATTTAATATATGTTAATAACACTATTTATTTATTAGTTTTGAATAAAAACCTTATTTTCATACTTATTTATAAAATGGAAAATAATAAATATCACATTGTAATTGGTTTATATATTTTGATAATTTTGTAATTTTATATAAATTTTTCAATAAAAATATTCCTTTTCCAAATTTCTTTCCTTATGAAATGGTAAATGATAAATCTTTATAGAAGGTAAATAATGAATATTGCATTGTACTTGGTTCATATATTTTTATGTAAACCCTTTGAACAGGAGCAGAGGTTTATCCCTTGTTTCCTGTTTAGGATTGGGTTTCTGGGTCCTTAATGTCATTTCATTCTCTTTCAGTCTCAGTAGCAGCTTGCATTTTGGTGAAATGATAAAAAAGAATTAAAAAATAAACATTGCCGAGACAGTAAAAAAAAAGTGTACAGTAATCGATGTCAAGGAAATAGCCGTCCTTTTAGTTTTTTAACATACAGTTTTTTTTTGCAGACACAAAGATTAAACATTGCCGATTTTCTTTGCATTAATTCTGAAATAAAGCTGGTGGATATACAAGAAAGCATAGTCATATGAAAAAGCAAGATAATAATAATAATAATAATAATAATAATAATAATAATAATAATAATAATAATAAATAATAATAAATAATAATAATAATAATAAAATAATTAATTGCTTTTCAATCGTTTCTTGGAACTGTAAACAGAAACTTGAACATTTTAAAAATTATGGAATTATTAATTTTAAAACTTCTGCACAAATTTAGAACGTTTTTCCACCCCACAAAATATGTGGCAATTCACTTGTTATCAGTTTAAGCGGAAAAATGGTTGTTTCTTGAGGCCTCTGGTTGAGACTTGTACAAAGCAAAGCAAAGATAAATCGAGGTGACAACGACAACGATGACGACAACGATGACGACAACGACAACAACATTTTAAAAAATCTCCTAACAACAACAATAACAACAACATTTTAAAAAATTCCCTAAAAAAAAAAAAATGTAAAACGAAATTCATTAAAATCGTTATTAAAACAAAACTAAAAGTATTCCCAGATCATAGAATAAAAAAATAAAATAAAATAGAATTCTCAGAACTATAAAATCTTTTAATTAAAATTTCGCTTAAAAAATCTTTTAGCTATATCTCAAGGTGTTGATCTAATTTTTATGCAGTTTGCGTAGATATTGGTTTAAAACTCACCAGCTTTTTGGTTTGGCGCTATCAAATCTTTTAGCAATCACTGAGATACAGAGGTGGTAAAATCTTTTTTATGCCACGTCCTTTTAGGCGATCATGGCACTCCACGACAATTCAAATTCAGTAATGAGATTTCTATTTATATACACACGAAGACAGACACAGAAAGTGATCCTGAACCATTGGTCAAGAGAGGGTCAGGACGAGAAGTGAGAATTCACCGATTATCAGATCAAATAGCGTTCAAGAAGAGCGACCACGGTTGGTCGTAAAGGAACGGGAGGTAGATGGCTATGAAGGGTATCAAAGTTCATTCCCGTGGGGGGAATCAGCTGTCAATGTTGACAGATTAATTAAATAAATAAATAAATAAACATGGCAAATTAACACATTTTCCAATAATACCAAAAGAATGTGATTCTTAAAAAACATTTCCAAAAGCAAATACCAGTTTTTAAAAATAAAATCAATATGCAAACTAAACAAATAATAAAGAAAATAAAAAAATGAATGTCATAAAAACTAAAAAGGAACCCATTCACTATCTGGTAGTCATTAAATTAATCTTGTGTAGACTGCAGTGTAGGTAGACCATTCACTCGTGGTGAGTGTGGTCCATACTGAGTGTCCCGCTGTCTATTTTTGATTTGTATTTTGAAGTTTAAAATGTTTGCTCCAAAAGAAGAAGCTAAAAGCCAGAATGCCAAATTTCTTTCTTTTCTTTTTCTTTTCTTTCGTTTTCTTTTCTTTCTTTGTGTGTGTGTGACAATCAATTGATCTTCGACCGCAGTTGAAGCTGACTGTAAAAAAGAACAAAACAGAATTATTTCTGTTTATTTCTGCTCAGTGTTAGTTTTAAACCAAATATTACATGTGTCAAAACTTTTACATAAACAGAAACAAAGTCTTAAGTTCTCCGACATTCTCAAATAAAGCAAAAAGAAATTAATTATAATAATAATAATAATAATAATAATAATAATAATAATAATAATAATAATAAACTCTATATACTAAAATCTGATATTCCTCCTTGGAATGGTCACTCGGACTTATACTAAGTTAAAACTTAGTGTATGGTATTCGGTGGGGTAGATATACTACTACTTATGAACTATTATACCATTGATATAAATCCACATTGTAACCAATCTCATTGGTTGGGCGTGCTCTTGGATCTTCTTCGAGTATCGTCCTAAAGCTGGTAAGCTGAACATAATTACGACCCCTTGGCGGTCAAGGTTAAAACGCATATCTCTACCAATTTCAGTGAATAATACGTATAAAATTTCATACCGGATCAGCCGTCATCCGGGACAACAAGGGCCGCGTCCCTCAGAGAGGAACCAGCCTGAGGACGAACAATCTGTCACTGGAACAAACTCTTCCACAAACGAAGAGACACTAGGTCCCTAAACCCGGATTATTGCCAACCTTAGACCAAGTGACTCAATAATACCAAAACGACTAATAAAAAGTAAACAAGCGAAATGGACCCGCGAAGAGTATCGACAAGTCATGACATCCTTCTTCACTGCACTTGAAAACCCAGCAAAGAACACCACCAATCAAACATACCAAATATGGAAAAGTATGGTGGGAAATGATAAGCTAACCTCAATCCAAACATGCTTGCCAATGTCTGTAGGGACACCATGCGAAACAACAGACTCTCAAAGACAGAAATAGATAGGATAAAATTAGATATAAGACAAAATACTTTGACCTGTCGCGGCCGCCTTTGGCTGCTCCCTAAACCGGAAGGGAACAGGGCATTTCGACCTTGACCTTTCGATCGTGTTCCCTACACGCTGGTAATTTCGTTGTAGAGACTAGCTAATTACCTTTTAGTTCATTTGTATTACGAACCTAGTTGTAATATACCTTTCAACATTTTTAAGCCTTAGTTTTCGTGTAGCAAATCTCAACTCATTTTTTAGAGAGATTTTACACTATTTTAGCTAGACCATTTGTGTTGTTAATCTCCCTTACCATAATACAGCGACTTCTCGCCGAATTCACAGTCGGCGCCTGAGCGGTCGGTACGCAGGACGTCGACCAGGGCTGTGTATTTATTTACGCTCCCATTTTTTTTTGTCTGACAACTTGACGATAGTTGGAAACTACCTTTTTTTCTCTAATTCGCCTCTTTATTCTGGCTCCTTGCCCATGTTCGACTCTCGGCATTCCGTCCCTACTGCTTACCCGCACGTTGTCCATAACCTTTCCTGTACACTACGTTTGTAATTATTACGGAAGGTTTCGATATCGGACTCGACCAGCAGACACGCAACGCTAGCACCGGATATTCGATATGCGCAACAACATCGCAACGCCAGCTCCTCTTTCCTTCCCGACACGTCCAGTTGGAAACCAGACCAGCAGCGGACCATCTGCGACGACCAACCAACCTTCCCCGTTTGCGATACGGGTGCGCTTTCATATCGCCCCCCTCCAGGGAAGTCCGCTACAAAAGACCTATCACTCACACTCTAATGAGATGAATGTAGAAATAAGGAATGTGACAGAAGATGAGTTAAAAACCAAAACAAATGAAATACGAAATAATCTCCCAGGAAATAAAATCAATGACTCTACCTTAAACACAACCTGCAGTTCTCCAGACATTGTCACTGAAGATGACTCCAGTTAGAATTTCTTGAAAACCACGAAGCTGAAATCACCGAAGCGAAAAACGACGTCATCCAAGTACTCAACAGAGTAACTTTCATACAATTGTCAGACAGAGACCAGCTCCCCAAAAACCATATGACGGATTCCAACAAGCACATCGTTAAAATATACAACGCTGCTCTGGAAACACTGTTAACAGATAAACCACCTGGAAACATCACAGAAGTTAACGTCATATACGCAACAGCTTTAGCAGCGACTCGGAGCTTGGGGTCAAGACAATAAATGAAATTAATAGACATAGAGAACCAGCTTGGAAAACAAAACTGATACGAGAAATAAAACAAATCAGATGTGAGCTTTCTATATTAGATGAGATCACCAGAAACCCTATTTCCACACGTAAATGCAAAAAGATCAAGCGGAAATATAACATTAAATCCCTAATTGACATTCTATCAATCAAGGAAATGCCCTAGCAGAAACTTCAGCTAAACGCACAGAGAACAAGACGATACGAAAAACGTTGTAGGTTCTATCGCCAAAATAGAATATTCCGAATGGATCTTAAGAAATTTTACAGGGAAATTGGAAAAACACCTCTACATATAGAAAAGCCACCACCGATTGATAATGTACAGACATTTTGGGAAAATATTTGAAGCAGCCCAAAGGAATATAACCCAAATGCAGAATGGATCCGACGTGAAGAAGAACGAATGTTGGATATACTTCTGCAAGAATGGGAAAATATATCCACAGATGATGTTAGGCAAGCTCTAACGAAATCCCCAGGAAATGACAAGGTGCCCTATTCCTGGCTTTATCATCTCTCATCTATCCATAAAATTCTTGCAAAAACATTATCAACGCTTGTAAATAAACCCAATTAATCCCGGAATGGATTACTGAAGGTATTACATGCCTCATACCAAAAACGACTGAAACAGACGACCCGAAAAATTATAGACCGATAACATGTCTCTCCACAACGTATAAGTTGATCACGTCTGTACTGACGAACGGTACTTATTCCTTTTTCGAAACAAACATTCTTCCGCTGGAACAGAAGGGATGCAGAAAAGGTTTATATGGCTGCAAAGATCAACTACTGATAAATAAAATCATCCTGGAAAATTGCAGGAGACGACGTAGAAATCTTAGCGCAGCGTGGATTGATTATCGTAAAGCCTTTGATAGTGTTCTACATTCTTGGATCCTTAAGACTTTGGAAATGTACAAAGTCTCCCCTGTGGTATTAAATTTCCTTAAACACAGCATGGTAATGTGGAACACCAAACTATACCTTAGTCACACCAGGGGCACTGCCATATCCAACCGTCTGAATATCCGACGTGGAATCTTTCAAGGAGACTCCCTGTCACCCCTTCTGTTTTGTTTGTCCTTAATCCCCCTTACGCATGAACTGAACAACAGTTACAAAATAAATAAAATATTCAATCACCTACTCTACATGGATGATCTCAAACTCTTTGCCAAAGACGACAATGAGTTGAAGGGCCTCTTCAATATTGTAAAATACTTCAGTAACGACATAGGTATGGACTTCGGATTAGATAAATGTGCAAAAGTAGCATTCAAGAAAGGTAGAATTACAGAAACACCGTTAATAGATTTTGTCACAAAGATTAGGGAACTGGAGCATGATGAAGTTTATAAGTACCTAGGAATTAGCGAGGGAGATGGCATACAACACCCAAATGAAGGAAAAATGAGTACTACAGGCGTGCACGTCTGGTACTAAATACCGAGCTAAACTCAGGTTGCACGATATTGGCACCCACTGAACATAAAACCCGGCATGACAGAGTGGGCCAATATCTGCACTGGAAAATCTGCAACTTCTACGGGAAGGAAACCACTCAGACCCGGTTACAAAGATAGGACCTGTTACAATTCTATGGGACTACACAATAGACACTGACAGAACAATCAAAGCCAACCGCCCAGATATTGTTATTAAAGACCACAAACAAAAACAGTGCCTCCTTATTGATATGGCAGTCCCTGCTGATTGCAATGTATCTTTGAAGATATTCAAAAAGCTGTCAAAATACAAGGACCTTGAAATAGAAATCTCAAAAATGTGGTATATGAGAACATCAACAATCCCTGTTGTAGTTGGAGCAGGACTGGTTGGAAAAGATTCCAGTAGACTAATTGAAGGGATTCCTGGAAGTCCATGCCTCAAAGAGATACAAAAGATTGTTCTGACAAGTACAGCCCACACTTTACGATGGGCTTTATCTATTTTTTTTTTTTTGTCAGTGGAAAGTGTTATGATGCCATTTCTAACCTTAGGTCTCTGGGCGGGACCCGGACAGAAATGTGTAAACGCCAGAAAATCTAAGAAAATAAAAATAATAATAAATTAAGGAAATAATAATAATAATAATAAACTCCATCAATCAAGCAAATGCTAAAACAAACTGCAGTTAAAGGCACAGTAAACAAGACGATACGAAAAACCTTGTAGGTTCTATCGCCAAAATGAAATATTCCAAACGGAAAAATTTACAGGGAAAATTGGAAAAGCAGTTATACATGTCAAAAAATCACCATCTATTGAAAAAGTGCAGAAATTTTGAGAGAATATTTGGAGCAGCCCAAAGGAATATAACTCCAACGCAGAATGGATTCAGCGTGAAGTAGAACGAATAATGTTAGGCAAGCTCTAACGAAATCCCCATGAAATGACAAGGTACCCAAGGTCTTTATCATCTCTCATCAATCCATAAAACCCTTGCATAAACTCTATCAATTCTTATTAATAAACCCAATGAAGTCCCAGAATGGATCACTGAATGTATTATATATCTCATGCCAAAAACGAGTGAAACAGATGACCCAAAAAATTATAGGCCAATGACATGTCTGTCCACCACGTATAAATTAATCGCGTCTATCCTGACGCACTTACTCTTTTCTCGAAGAAAACAACATTCTTCTACTGGAACAGAATGGATACAGGAAAGGTCCATATAGTTGCAAAGATCAACTAATGATCTTGTAAAATTGTACGAAAAGATGTAGAAATCTCAGCACAACATGGATAGATTACCGTAAAGTGTTTGATAATGTGCCACACTCTTGGATCCTTAAGACTCTGAAAATGTACAAAGTCTCCCCCGTGATAGTAAATTTCCTTAAACACTGCATGGACATGTGGAAATCTATATCACACCAGAGGCATTGCCACTTCCAGCCGCCTGAATATCCGACGAAGGATGTTTCAAGAAGACTCCCTGTCACCCCTCCTGTCTTGTGTCCTTAATACCCCTCACGCAACTAAATGAACTAAACAATAATAGCTATGGATACAAACTAAACAAGAAGGTATTCAATTAACAGATTTAGATTTTGTCACAAAGATTAAGGAACTGAAACAAGAAGAAGCCTATAGGTACTTAACAATTGGAGATGGAATACAAATGAAGGAGAAGGTAAGAACGGAGTACTACAGGAGTGTGCGTCTAGTACTGAATACCAAGCGGAATTCAAAAAACAGAATATCAGCTATAAATACTTTGGCTGTCTCTGGTGCAATACAATTTCAACATCTTAACTGGATCATAGCTGACTTTAACCGAATGGAGGCCAAAACGAGAAAGCTCCTCATCTGCTGTCGCATGCATCATCCCAAAGCTAATGTTGATCGTCTGTTTCTGTCCAGATCCGAAAGAGGCAGAGGATTAGTTCAATTAGAACTGTATTACAAAACTACAACAACTGGCATTCAAAAATACCTGAAAAGTACAGAAAACTGGATGATGATCTGAGTCAAAGAACATGAAAGAGGTAAGAAACTTTATTCAGCAATAAAGGAAGTCAACAAGTTCAAAATGGAGTTTCAAATGAGTGAATAAATGAAAGTAAAGCATAATATACCGACTGCAACAGTTTAAAACAGAGAGCAAAGGCAAATTCAACCGACCAGATACAAAAACTATGGCAAGTTAAACCGCTTCACAATTAATGCCATATACAAAAACTATGGCAAGTTAAACCGCTTCACAATTAATGCCATATCGCCGCAACAAATAATATACAAGCCATAAATGATGTAGAACAGGATTTTCGCTTCGGGCAGGACGAGATGTGATGTCTCGTTTGCTATGCCCCTATGTCAGCCATCACACCTTCAACTTTCAAGGACTCGCTCACCATTCACCGCTCGTCCAGTCCACTTTCAACTTCAGGGACATCACCTTCTCTGGCGTCTCAATGATAGACTTTGGATGCTCCACCTGCATCGTACCAAGATCTCAGTTACCCAGAGAAGCCAAGAAACTCATGACCGGCTCCGACGTCGTAGTAAAAGGAATCGACGGCAGCACCACCGCCCTCAGCGAACTGACTTGCGACATCACCATCGGCAGTCGAGACTCAACCACATTCAAAAAGGTTAACGTGTTGGTAACTACCCAAACCACACCGATCCTGATCGGCCAAAATATCCTATGTCACAACACGCTCGATTACTATCTAATCGACAACCAAAATGCGACTATAGAATTCAGACGCACACTTTCCTCAGGATACACAGCAGCAATCATATCACCGTCATCGTCAACCAACGATCCAGCATATGGCGGCCAAGCTGACATCATCCAAAACCAGCCTACTATGGAATTACAGCCCAACATCCAGACACTGGATCAAAAGCTAACCTGGCTAAAGCATAACACGGGGCTATCGCTACCAAACCACCCGAACCGAGACGAACTAGAGGCCACTGCAAACTTACTCATTCGCTACGCTGACATTATCGGCACAGAAAGCAGCAGCAAAGGCACATTCATCCGACCCATCCGCATACCAACCAACGGCCAGTCTCGTAGCCAGAAACAATACCCGATAGCCCAGGCTTTGGAAGCAGACGTAGATAACGACATTAAGCGTATGGCTGATGAAGGTATCATTGAAAACTGCAGCGACCCCAAAGGCTTCAATAGCCCTGTATTTGCCGTACGCAAGAAAAACGGATCGATTCGTGTCGTTGCTAACTTTAAAAGAACTCTCAACAAGGTCTTAGTCGATCTTGACCCTCACCCAATGCCAAGGATCGACCACTTGTTCAACAAAATCGGCAAAGGCAATAGATATTTTACTACCCTCGAACTTGCTACTAGTTGAGATCGACAAGCGAGGCCGATACAAAACAACATTACATGGAAGGTCCAATGCTATCAATACACGCGCCTGGCCTTCGGCCTTACATCTGCTGGACAAATCTTCTCTCGTTGCATAGCAGAAGCCCTAGCCACAGTCACATCCCGTGACAACATTTCCTGCTATATCGACGACAACCTGGTCCACGCTAGGACATTTAGGGAGTACATACTCTCTCTCATCATCACCGTAACTATTAGTGGCTACGTGGTGAAGGGTTAAAAGCTGAAACTGAAGGTTTTATTCTTGCTGCACATGACCAATGCTTGCTAAATAGAAATTACCAAGTACGCATACTGCCTTTTGGAGAGGGAAATTTCCTGCGGTCAGCTCTGACAGTCGGACCGAACATTCTTGCAGTAACACTCGTTTGTATATGTTTGTATTACTATTTCTGTTAATATATTTAAGTCAATTCCTCTGTTGTGTCTTTATTTCTGGCTCTAACAAGGCCACAACAGAAAGTGTGACACTGAAATTTGAAGACACGTTGGAATAGCGAAATACACCTTCCAAAAACAAAGCAAAGTATTAAGAAACAAAAAAGTTTCGTTAGAAACAAAGGAATGAGTAATGAACTGTTACGTAATATCAATCCTCCTATATGGCAGTGAATGCTGGACAATCTCCTCAAAAATGAAGAAACTTGAAGTAACAGAAATGCGGTTCTACAGAAGGATAGTGAGAATGCCATGGACTGAACATGTGGGCAATGACAAAGTTTTAGAGAAAATGGAAACAGAAATGATACTTATACTTAACATCAGAAAGTGATCGTTGAAATTTCTAATAATGAGGAAGGACGACTTGGAGAATTTGATATTAACGATGACAGATTGATGGCAAGAGGGATAGAGGAAAACAATGTATAACCTACCTAGAACAAGTTTTAGTAGAGATAAAAAAAAAATATAAAATTTATTAAGATCTACAAAGGACAGGAAATTGTTCCGAGTTATCATCGTCAACACCTTGAAGGCACATGGTACATAGAAGAAGAATATATAGGTATATAACATGTGCAGTACGATTTCTTAAATTACATCTTGGATGTGGAAGAAAATTGGTCGAAATTGATCTTGCCTTAAAACTTTTGTTTTTAAAAATATTTAAAAACCTAATTGAAATACATAAAATAAGATCTGCACACATGCCATAAGTGGTGACCCTAACATGATTAAAAGATTAATATATAAAGAAAACACAATGTTCAACAGTGAAATGAGGCAGATGCACTCCGACCAACACTATTCAACACATGCTGTATCTACGAAGCCACCAGCTTTCATTAAATTTTGTTTCCTCCAGATATAGATGGAAAATTACAATCAGCCATACTTCAATCAAAAGATTCATAATAAGCTCACACGAGAAGTCTAAACCAGAGATGCTCTACAAATTGATATCATTCCAACATGAAAAGAGGCTTTCATTATATCTAAATATTACTTGCTAGACGCATTGGAAACGGTGATGATATTGTTCGACAAGTTCATTCAGGTGCTACAAACTTCCATCAAACTAGTGATAGCATCCCAAACCGATCTAGAAATAGATCACCTTGGAAAAATGGCAGATGATTTTCTGCTACATTCTAATAAGCAAAAGGCTACACAAATCCAACAAGTTACATGAGGTCAGCACCATTGTAGCAGAAGTACAGATTCGCCCTTCTAACAAGAACTAGCTAAAGATTTATCGGGGCAAAATTCTGCAAGTCATGGTGCAGGTGGCTGGAGAAAAAGAACGTTAAAATATAACCTAGTTCTTGCTCACCTGCACCTGCTGAGACATTCGAAAACTAATTTGATGGTATGTATTAGCCTCCACTTATTCGCCGCTTCTTGAAGTCGCTGCTCAACTAGGGGCTCAAAAAATAAACTTTATTGTGAATACAGGAACTGTCATATTGATTATACCCAAGAAATATTTAGATGGTGTAGTTATCCACCTATTGGGATCCGTCTACCCAGATTTTAGTTGCTATCTGACACAACAAATATTTTAAATGAAACATAAAAAAGGTTATTTTCTGAAGGAAAAGTAGAAGCAAAACGTCTTGAAATAATATATATTCTTTTCAGCAACATACAATAGCAATAAAATGTTCAGTTTTACTTGCAGTGAAGTTTGTTTTATAAAGTAATTAAGTGTTGCTAGAGCGATGTGAAATGTGTGGACAGACTTACTTCATGACCGCCAGCCTAATGTCTTTGTGAATTCGTAGACAAAGCCTTAATCGGCTGCTGCTGTTTAATCCCTTCTATTGTGTGTGTGTAGACAAGGCTTAGTCGGTGGCTGCTGACTATCTCTCTTCCATTGTGTGCATGTGTGTTGGTATGTGTGTGTATGCACTAGCTTCTAAAATTGTTTTGAACCCTGAGAAGTAGTATACTTCTATTTTTATATCCGTTAGGTGTTTCAAAATCTAATTTCACAAAGATGCGTAAATCTTTTTAATACAAGGTTTTCATTGTACTTCACACTGGCTCGTGAAAATCTTTTTCTCGGATTTGCGGGAATGGCGAAAGGAGTTATTATTGTTATTTTCTAAATGGTCCAAAAATAACACGTGGTAGGTATACCACTACGTCCGCAAGTATTTTGGCAATATTTGCCCTAGTAAAGATTGTTTATCCAACAAACCTTCCGGTGTGATTTTATTATTTGAAAATATAAATAGATATATAGGATTTAATTCTTATATACCCAACAAATATCTTCATTTTGTCCGCTAACAGACAGAAGATTGAATGTTCAGGACAACCTACATTGGCGGTTCACAAGCATAGACACGAGTTCACTTGGATATTTGTTATTGCAGATACCACAAAACCTCTCCTAATTTATGATTTATTGAATCATTTCATTTGACTGCATATAAAATAGAGTTATTGACACAACAACTAACAGACAGTCTAACGTAAAACTGACGCTCTAGATTATGAACATTATAGTGGACCATCAAGTAGGTATAGAAATTTAAATAACTAGGAAGTGTTCTAACACAGTACAGAAAGTACGACACTGAGATCCGAAGACGTATTTGGATGGCTAAAGATCCAAAAGCTAAGCAGAGTATTAAGAGGCAGGAAAATTTCTTGGAAATTGGAAACAAAAAAATCGTAGTCCCAGGTAAAACAACCTTGGATTGTGTCTAATAATGTGAAGGCTGTTCTATCTTGCACAAAGTACATAAAACATTCTTTTGTTTCAAGAGTGCCAAAAATTTAATGAAAAACAAACTTTCATTTAAAATTCATAATTTCGAAAGACTGTCAAAAATTTAATAAAAAAACAAACTTTGATTTCAAATTTATAGTTTCTTGGCGTGAATTAATATTTGCGATAAGTAACTTTACATTATTTGGGGCGAATTAACAGAAAAGACCCTAAATTCTTTATCATCTAAGCTACATGGTAAGAATATATTTTCAAAAACTGATCTATCATCACCTTATCAAGTGCCAGTTCACCCTGACGATGTACATAAATTTGGCATTACAACCATGTTCTAGTACAATTGCATGCCTTTCAGACTATGGAATCCATCAAGTACATTTCAGCGGATGGGTGACAACATTTTCTATGACTTGTTGCAGGAGTATGTACATTGGTGTATGAATTGGAAAGCATGTGGCTCCTGGGATGTTTATCTCACAACAAAAATTGCGGACTCGGTATGTAAGTCCGGATAATAAAATAAAAAGAAACAACAAAACCAATATATATACAAACAAGCGATGATGTATATTGTATTATTAACAAGACAAAAAGTTACTTTGTTGCGAACGACAAAGACAATAATGTTGTATGTATGTGACAAAACAATGAACATGTATGAAAACATTTAAAGACTAGTGAATTGTTCGTGTATGTAAAATGTGTGTAGAAGTCCTAGAGAAAATGAAGTTGCGTATGTACATGTGCGTTTGTGTGTGCGTTTCCTAATGGGAAACGTGTTTTCACCTTAGACCTACATTCTAGCATGTCTAAGAAAAATAGAAAAAAGGGAATGATGAAAAATATTACTGTGTATTTATAGGTTCAGAAAGCGTCCCCTAGTGGCATTTTTTTAAGGTAAGTGGAGTAACTCCACAGAATTCAGTTGTATATTCATATGCATCAATGGCAAAGTACCACAACGTGGTGTCATGGTTTGCAGGTTTGTCTCACTAGAATAATTACAACTGAGTAGTGAGTTCAGTCTTCACTGCATGGCCTTTACTTTGGGCCTTGTGCCACATCTAAACTATGCTTAGAAAATCACAATGTGCATTTCTCTCCCTAGACTCTTTTTTACAACTTTTTACCTCTGGCTACCAGATGTAGTTGTATGTGGGTAAGCGTCCCTCACTGGGACACATTCATTTCATGGTTTTTTTCTCTCTTGACTTTTGTACTCTCTCACACATTATTGTTATGCACACACACAGAGCACATTCTTATAGCTAGTTTCTTTTTTTCCTTTCGTTATATGCAATTCATTGTGTAAATACATACATTGTTGTTTGTTTTATATTTATTGTTTTGTGTTAATCATTTTTTTACTTGGACTCATATTGAGTCTGTCAGTAGTGTCTGTGGGATAAATTTTCCAGGATCCCGAAATATTTACTTTAGTTTAAAAAGGTTTTGATTCCCGCAACGTAATGGTGATTAAAAATTTACCTAATCATACTAGCATCCCGCAACAAACTCTTCTTATGTAATTAATATCAATACTCTTATTATGGCTGTGAATACTAGACAATCTCCTTAAGTGAGGATAAAACTGGAGGCAACACAAAAATGTGATTCTACAGAAAGGATGCTGAGAAGTTCATGGATGGAGTGCATAACGAAGAAATTTAAAAAAAAATGGAAACGAAAAGAACACATACTCAAACAGAGACAGCTGAAATCTCTTGGACACATGAGGAAGGAGGGCTTGGAGAATTTGACATTTAGAGGACATATCAAAGACAAAAATAGAACAATAAATGTTACTATGTGGGTGATTATAACTCTCCACAACCTCCTTCTTGTAGCTCTTAGTAACTAAGAGCTTCAAGAAGGAGGTTGTGGAGAGTTATAATCACCCACATCTTGAAGGGGCAGAGCACATAGAAGAAGAAGCAAAAATAAAGATAATTTATATAAACAATAAACGCAAACGTCAAACTTCAAACTCATTAAATACACGCATAGAAATCAAGAAGTAGATAAAAAAACAAACTGAGAGTAGGGTACTTTATTTTCAGAAAATTATTTTGTTTAAGTATTAAATTATGAAGGGAGATAACTCGTAATCTTCAACTAACTTTTGACTCTCCTGTTTTTTGAGACAGTGACCACGTCGTCAAAAATTCGGTTGTGAGCCTGAGCCATCCACTTTGACAAGGTACAACGGCATTTTAAAGGTAACGTTGCATTAATTTGGTAAAATGATATGTAAGAAAGTTGAATGACTTAAAAGAAGTAATTCTGTTTGAAAGGCTAATTGTTTTATGTTCTTTTAATTCTTTTGTGTATTTTCCAGTGGTCAAAATGTTGTTTATATTTACTCGTCAATTTTTAGTGTAAAACTTGGAAGTTCATACGAGTTTTTCATTTCTATTTTATTTTGGATTCTTGATTACTTAAAAAAAAAAGCTGACTTAACAGATTAAAAAATAAATATCATATGGAAATATATTTGAAAGATTTTCTAAAATTATTTCGACGATGAAATTTTTAAAAAAGTAAAGATCTATTTGTTGATGAATTTTAATGATTAAAACAAGTTTTTTGAAGTTGAATCTGTCTATGATGAAAAATACTCTCCACTTTTTTGATGTTGCTGTCTTTGCAAATTTCATTTTGTCGGAAAAAAACATGATTGTGAAAACTTAATTATACTGCTTGATTCAGTATTAATAAATCTGTTAACTGAAGTTAATTCCCAATTATACTCACAACCTTTAACAGTATTTTGTTTTTGATAGTCGATAAAATTTTCGTCTTTTAATCAAGTACCAAGAAATTAAAATGAAAAAAAAGATAATTGACGTCAAGGTTAAAAAAAGAAAATCTAAAGTAAATACTACGGAAACATTTTATTTTTTATGGTTAAAAAAAAAAAAAAAAATTTAAAAATAATAAAATTAGTAACTTAAAACATTTGTTCTTGGTGTGCCGTCATAAAAAAAAAAAAAAAAAAAAAAGGAATGTGTCGATTATTGCTTTATTAGAAAATGTCAATTAAAAAAAAATATTTCTAAGTTTATCTCAATTGAATTAAAGAAAAAATTCTTTATCTGAACTCTGTCTTTTTTTTTCCACAAAAAAAAAGTTATTAATATTTTAAATTCAAATTAATTCTAAAGTAAGAATACTTTTTTTTTAGTTTCTGTTTAATTTAATTTTTTAACCTTTTTTTTTTTCTAAATATCTTGAACTTACTTAATTATTCTCTTTTTTTTTTTTTTTTTGAACAGATTTTGTTTTCTATTTTTTACCAACTATTTTAAAATGGATAATTTTTTGTTTTCTCTGTAATACAAAAGAGAAATAATTTTTAACATGTATGTATAAATTTTATAAATCATGATTATTAAACAAACATTTAAAAGTTGTTTTTAAAATATTTCTTAAAAGGTTCTGTGAACAGTGAACTTAAACTCTTTTAGGTACACAATCATGAGAAGTTATTTATTTCCAGTAGTTGTCTTTTTTATATCGATATTATTAATTTTTGCTACTGAAATCATTTTTTATTGAGTCAGTATCAATTTTTATCTTTAAAATTACAACCACCAACCCCCGTCCCCAGGATAATCAGTGTTTGACCAACAGACAAAAAATATATTTTTCTTATTTTAATTTTCGTCTTCTGATGTTTTTTTTTTTGTCCGTTAATTTTCATTTTGAAATGGAAAATAGCTATTTCTTTTTTTCTTTTCTTTTTTTTTTTTTTTTTAAAGTGATAATAACTCTTGTGTTGCAAATGAATAAAAATAAAATAATAAATAAAAAAGAATGAAAAATAAAGTACTAGATTTTCTTTTCGTGTTTGTCTTTCTTATTTATTGAATTTAAGGAGAAACAAAAAATAAGTCTAAAAATTCATGTCGCAACATGTTCAATTTTGAAAGAAAACTCAACGTTCATCATGACTCTAGAGATCAAAAAGATGTTCATTGTTCACTTATTATTTTAACTTTTTTGTAGAAAAAAAAAAAATGACATGGGTCACTATTTTGTGTGTTGAACTAAAAAAGGCATCAGGAAATACATCTCTAACCCTACCTGCCTTAGTGCAATAGGGAAATGCTGCATGCAAGATCTTTGAAAACAACAGGCTTCACCTAATTATTATTGACTTTCAGCCTCAATGTCTTGGAAATATTGAGTGTATACCTCCATCCATTTGTTTAGTTCTCAGTTCTGAGACAAGGTCCTGTTGTCACTGAAATGAGTGTTTCATTATGAATTGTTACTGTGTTTTGCTGATTTACATTTAAATCAACCAATAAAGCTAACAATTGAAAAGTACCTTTATATTTTGTTTAATTATTGGTCAGAGAAACCAGCAGGAAAATCTTGTTTACACTAACATAAAAATGATTTAAATTTTGAGATAGGCCTTATAACTTCTAATATAGCAAACAATTAGAAAAGTTTGACAAAAAAAAACAAGGTAACTGGTATTTAAAAAAAAATATTTCATTGTTGTTAAAACAAAGGGCTACAGTTTTTATTCATTTGGTTTTAAAAGTTTGAAGCTTTCCAGGTATCTTGCTTTTCAGTGCTGAACTTGTGGCCCTGAAATGTTCAACTCATAGCAGTACCAATATTCTATCTAAGACAGCATTATTTCGCATTCTGACATAACATGAAATGATCATGAAAGCTCTCTGTGTTGTAATTACAGATTCACCAGTCTTAAAAAAACATTTCAACAGCAAATGCACTGTTGCACTGGTCCAAGCCATGAAGGTTATTGATGGAATATGAAAAAAAAAATGTTAAGATATTAGCTAGATGAAGACACCATTATCACTTGCTTCAGTTCACTAGCACTACACAGGTGATAAATGTGGGAGGTGTTTTTGCCTCACCCTGTATAAACTTGGCTGCCAATTTAGAAATATTGTTGTTTTCATTGAAACTTAAAAGGAAAAAACAGTTGCCAGTGCAAGCACTGCTCTCCTGTCAGCACCAATAGAACCTCTTAGCACTGAAAAACATCAATCTTACTTACCTGAAATCACAACTACAGATTATTTATGATTTGTTGATGACCAAGCATCACTGATGCAAGATAACACAACTGACATGAAAAATTTAAGTAGCTAAAATTCATTAAAGAATGGCAGTTTCATAACTGAATAAATCCCTGTCTGAATACATGCACTTGAATCACAATCTTAATTCAAATCAAAAATATGAAAAAAGATGATCAGTTAAGCAGAATGTCAAACAGTATCATCTTGTATGAATACGCTCTTTAGTTTAAAGATTAAAGATTGTGAACTGTACCACTCGAAAATGTTTTATCCAAGAATTCAAAATAATTCTCTGCATTTATCACCATCATCATCTTCGGAAGGACCTTTAAGTTTACTGCTTGCAATACTAACTCAAAACATTACTCCACTTCCCCACTGCTGTCTTGTAAATTGTGTTGGTTGATTATTTCTATGAAGAACTCAATTTCTAGCTTAGCCATCAGGTACATTAGCTACATTCATTACTAAAAGATTAGTGTTGAGAAATAAGTCATGTACTTCTTTGTCCAATTTACATGTTTCTTTTTGTGATGTTTATTTAAAGGTTGTAGTTTGACTGTGTCTTTAAGCAATGTTCTTAATATTTTGCATCTTTTTTCTGTTTACATTCACAATACCATTGCTTTTCAAATATTTTTTTACCAGTCAATGCATTTTTCTTGCTTATTATTATCCTTGAGTTTTTTTTTTTTTCTTTTCTTTTATCAAAAACATTTTTTCTCACATTTGTTGATATTTTCAATTTCTTTTTGATTGTTCTGATATCTCCCTATATAACTTTCTTCGGTCAGTTATGTGTCACGCGGGATACCCACTTAGGTGATCATGTATCATTCGATACATGACTAACGAGGCAGGATTTTCCCCACAGTAAGTTGCCATATCTTCCTCCAGTAGACCAATTGCCATCCAAGGCTATAGAACCTTTCTATGGAAGAAGAGGATTCATACCTTTCCCAAGGGTATTAGCATGTAAGTGAATGTAATGGATTCAACTGGAATTCAATCTCGGCTCTCCGATTCCTCAATCTGAGCTGCTATTCACTACTCCATCATAACTTTCTTACAGTTCCAAATTTTGTTTCCATCACTCAATAACTTCACAATAGCTTTCTTTTTGAGGTTATATCTAACATCCCATAGCAATATATATCATTTATATCTGAAATTAAAAAGTAAATATTAATAAATATACACACATACACAATCCCTAAATTACTTAATAAAACCTCACACTACCAAGTCAGTTGTCATAATATTTCTAATAAAAACAATACTATAAGCTGAAATTCATATGGTAAGTTTATCATATAAGTGTAAGTATATCCTGAGAATTTTCCCAATATCAGTTGGTTAATTTTATTGGGCAAATATTGATTTGCATCATAAAATCAGACATTGTGTAGGTTTGTGCCAGAAACTTTATCTGATAGTTAATAGGGTAATAAAGTGCCAACCAATATTGATTATGATTAGTTGTTGTTTGTTGGATTAAACCAACTTTGGTATAGGCCCAAACACAAAGAGCACTTAATGAGGAATGAACCCAATAACGATTACTTGAAAGATTAGCATGATATCACTTGCTGAAAGGTAGATGTTTTCTGCACGCGCACACACACACACACACACACACACACACACATATAGATTTCATTGAATAATATAGACATACGTCTATTTTTATAATAATCCTTTCCAGTTCTCTAATCAGTTTTTTGATGTTAAGATCAAATTCATGAAGGAAGGTGATGTAACTTTTTCCTACCCAAATACTTTCGATCTCCTCCAAATTTTCTACACTGAATTAAAAAACATTAAACAAACTCATTAATAATGACTTTCCTAATTATATTGTTGATGAACAAGCTATTAGAAATATTAACATAAATCAAAAAGAACATAATACCTATTCAAATAACCCTAAACATACCAACCTACTATACTGTAATCAAATGCATTCTAACTATAAACAAGATGAGAATGTCCTTGAAAAAATTTCAGTAGTACTAATACTGTATATTCTCCACTGATTCCAGTAAAAAAAAATAAAACTATAAGTTATACTAAATTTAACACAAACAACTTAATCATACATAGCTCTTTTCTGTCAACTAGTGTTTTGGAAAAAAACAAACATTGCATATCAGTTTAAATGTCCTTTGGGAGATTACGTCTCTGACAAAAAAAATAAGTACATATGTTGGTTTGACAACCACAATATTGTCAAGACATCTTACACTTCATTTGTTGGATACATGTTCTATTGCACAACAAAAATACATTCCTGTCCACCTTCAACAATACAGGAAAATGTTGATACCACCAATATACTACATCATGAAAATAATAAACAACTTCAAATTCTCAGGGACCTTTATATATCTCAAAAGCAGCCCCCAAAACACTCTGCAAAATTTATTTTGAGTGTAGCAGCAACATGTTGAAGTGCATTTATCAAACATTTAATGCCATTTGCATGCTACCAATTTCTGGTCAGCTCCCTTATATTGGGACGCTTGTTTTTCAAAAAATTCCATAGCTACAACAGATAAATTTAAAATTTTAAAATAATTATAACAGAAGGAATTCTCAGATAATAAAGAAAAAAATCTGAGAAGAACCATTATCTAAATCTCAAAGGGACCTGACATTTAAAAACAAAAACAAAAAAATATAACTTGTAAAATATTTTTGTTTGACTACATGGTTTGTAAGGAAATGCTAATGACCAGAAGAATTTTCAAGTTGGAAGTTTTATGAGACATTTTTCTATTGAAAATTGTTGGTTATTTTGTGACTTGTATGAATCTTTTACTTTATTGTTGATTCATCCTGAAACATTTACGAACACAATAAAAAGAAAAGAAAAAAGGTAGACTATATTTGTTAATCTAATTTTATGATACTGTCATAATAATCTAATCTAAAATTAAAAAGAAGGCCTTTTGGTGAGACATGTAGATATAAGAGATAGTCTCCCAGGTGCTTATTTGATTTTATTTTTAATATAAAGATGAATTTTTTATAAACTTATATCAAATGATAACTTAAACTATTTCTGTGCTCAAGTATTTTTCTTTTTATACATTTAAAAATAATGTTCTAGCATAAAAAATTTCTTTAAATAATTAAATCTCATTAGATATCTCTTATGTAAATAGAATAAGTACAACAAGTTAGGCATGTTTAATACTAAGTGCATAAGAAAATTGGGTCATTGGCTGTTTAGGAACTAGTTTATTTACTAAGAATGTAATAAAAAAATATAGATAGATAGGAGGCATGATGGAGTAATGGATAGCAACTTATATTGAGAAATCAAAGAGCTAAGTTCGAATACCAGTCAAGTTCATTGCATTCATTGACATGCTAATACCTTTCCATCTCTTCTCCCCCAGCTATAGGTAAATAACAAAACAGACTTGATCCTATAGCCTCAGGTGGCAAATGCTTTAGGAGAACAACTCTGAATTCAAAATATTAGGAGGTTCATTTGGGGACCATGTGGCACACTGTTCACCAGTTCTCTGTATTTGACTCTTCTGAAATATGTTATTGGTTCTGCACAAGACTTCATTATAATTAAATCATATGTATGAGTAGTCTGTTTGCTTCTAAAAACTGAGCTGCTGGACTCTGATACGTGGAAAAATGATGGCAGAGTCCTCCCTTCCCCTCTATCTAACATATAGGCAGGGTGCGATGGGTAAATTGTCGCCACTTTATATTTTTGATTTTGCCCATGCATGTTGTTTATTTTTGATTTTGTCAACAGTACAGTATGGTAGAGTCAGTTGGGCACCATCTGTGAGAAAAAGTGCACCATGACACAATTCACTGTGCCAGAAATTTAGAAATTGTATGCTGTACTGCTTTGCATTCGCTCTGGAATCTCCAATAAAAATATTTCAGAATATTTGAGTGTTATTCTGAGGACAGTGCAGAGGATTCAGAAAGAGGTGGATGAGTCTATGGTGATTACGATGGTGTTTGGAGTGATCGCTAGTGGTGGCAACATTGTGCCTCCATTCATCTTCCTACAGGGCCTCAGACTCAACACAGAATCCTATTTCAAGGGCTTTGAGAAGGTAGTGCGGTTCTGGATCAAGAGGGTGGCTGCTGGAAGAGCATATGTCTGGTACCAGGACTGCACCATGCCACACAAGCAGGAGAACCCAGTCATGGCTGTCAGACAATTTCTGCAACCACATCACCCCTTACATCTGGCCACCTAACTCCCCAGACTGCAACCCCCTCGATTATTTTGTGTGGGGTCACAGTTGAGCAAGAGACCAACAAAACTGCAAAGATGAAGGTAAGGTTTATAACAACATTCACCAACTTAAACAAGGAAACCATCCAGATTGGCTTGAAGGAAATTCTGAATTCGTCTGGAGGCTAAAATTGAAGCCAGTGGTGATTTTATTGAATAAATTTGCTCTTTAGTATTTCAAGATAATTTTGTCTAATTTTGGTAAATATATTTATTTAAATGAGATGTTAGTGTTATTTTCAATTTTGTGTAATTTAGATGACAGTTTATCCATCACACCCTCTCTGTGTGTGTGTGTGTGTGTATATATAAAAACTGGACAATCTGCTTCATGCTAAATGCAATTGTCAGGCTGGCCATTGTGTTTAGCATGAAACAGACTGTTGCCTCTGGGTGTTTCACTGTCCACTTCTATATTTACATATGCTCTATCCCTGATATTGAGCACTTTAACCCATAAATACAGCATACCTTAAAACTATATTTTATCATGCCCACATACACATATCCACTCAATGTATCCACTATCAAAGTTGACAATGAGTGTAACAATATTTGTAGTTAATACTACTTGGGTAGTGGTTATAGGAGATTACCTACGCACATGTTACAGACCCAAGACAAAATACTTTTGTCAAGATATCTGACAGAAGAGATTCATATTTTTTCCAAAGGTTTTTAGCATTAAACAAACATTTGATAAAATTTGAACTCAGCACCGTTTGATAAAATTTGAACTCAGTTTTCCAGTTCTGTTTTCTATGCTGATAACTTACCACTACACACTGAAAAAAGTAATAATATAATTTCTTTGAAAATACAATTAACGTAAAAACATTTTTTTTATATACAAAACATTCAGGTGTCATTAAGTAAAAACAAAAAAAATATTTTTCATGTTGGGTTTTAAAAAAAGCCATTTTAATGTCTTAATTTGTCTTAGAAATGCAGGTAAAATATATTTGTGGGTCTGGGTAAATCAAAACTGACTTGTTCGAAAAATAAATTTTGTTATCCCTGTTTCCACTCACTCTTGAGATCATCTTGTCTTACACCTGGACAAAGCACCAGCAGTGTCCCCCCCCCAACTCAGGTTCACATTTTCATATGAGAAAAAATCTGTACAGTAACATTTTAATACCGTATACTGAATTTTAAAGTTTCAGTTGATGAAAAAAAGTTTGAATGATGAAGGAATTTTTCTTTTTTCTTAAAAATGATATGTTTTGCATGAGAATTTTTCTTAAATATAAAAATACCTTAAATATATTAAACAATGTTTTCTTTTAATCTATTATGATTTAATAAAGAAAAAATATAGCATTAATTAATAATAATAGTTAAATAAAAAATTGATAATTTCTTGAACTTTGTTTATGTTGTTAAAAAAAAAAAAATCACCTTTGTTATGTAAACTTAAAACCAAAGAAAAGTCTGATTTTTCTCAAAAGTAAAAATATTTTCTGCATATTACAATTCTATATTTGCTCAGAAGTTTTTGCTCCCACACAGGCCATGAAAAAATGTTTCCTGGGGTTATTGAGTGTTTTGAATCTTTCAACAATTAAACCCTGGCTTCAGGTAGAACTACCCTACCCACAGCTCTCCTCTCCTGATACACAGCCACTATTTGATAGTTTTATCATCTCTCTGAAAATATGAAAGAGTACTTAATTCAAAATCTTTAAGTGGACCAGAATGTTGAGATGAAATTGATCATTTAAAAGACATTGATGTTCATTACATGTAATTTAATAACCATCTTGCTTTTTCTTCTTTTAGACCCTTTGATGATGGCCGGTTTTGGTCAAGAAGGTGAATTTTACTCTGGAGGCTATGGAGACCAGCAGAGCTTTGGCTATAATATGGATGCCCAGGCCATCAGTGGATTTGGCCAAGAGCCACAGTTTGGTCAGTTTGACTACACACAGACCACAACAACTACGACGACGTACATGTCAAACCAGAATCCTTACATGGGCTCCATTATGACCCCAGAACCTTCAATTTACAGCAGTTCCCCATCAGACAACTTTGATGATGAACCACCCTTAATGGAAGAGCTGGGTATTAACTTTGACCACATCACCCAGAAAACAATGGCTGTCCTGAACCCACTGCTTGATGCAGATCACAACATAATGCAAGATACAGACTTAGCAGGACCTCTTGTCTTCTGCATAGCATTTGGGGGTGCACTCATGCTGACTGGCAAATTACATTTCGGTTACATCTATGGCATTGGTGTTGTGGGCTGTCTTGCAATGTACGGTCTCTTGAACATGATGAGTATGACTGGAATCTCCCCTGGTTGTACCATCAGTGTTCTTGGCTACTGTTTGCTGCCAATGGTCATTCTGTCTTCTGTGTCTATTATACTATCACTGAAAGGTGTCATCGGAACAGTGCTGACTGTGTTAGCGGTGTTCTGGTGTAGCCTCTCGGCATCTAAATTGTTTGTGTCAGCTTTGGCAATGACTGATCAACAATTACTGGTTGCTTATCCTTGTGCATTGGTCTATGGTGTGTTTGCACTTTTGACTGTCTTTTAGATTGCCTTGACCTATAGGCAGTTTGTTGACCATTGGGAAGTCCTTCTGTTGGTTTCTATCCAGATGTTTAATCTTTCCAGACATTGTGGAAGCTTTCTTTTCTGCTGTCACTTTTCAAAAAAGCTTACCATTATTTTCTTCATGTGATATTAGGGTGCTTGGCCAACATATATACAAGCACAGAATGAGTTATGGTTGGTATTTGAAAAATGTGGATTTCGGCTCTAAAATGAGTGTACAGTTGAACTAATTAAATTCTCCTCAGTGTCTGGAAATTCTTTACCCAACCTCAAAACACCTAAAAAATTACATGTCCCTCCATTTAAAAATATTCATATTTTGGAACATGAATATTTCTTTTTTTTTTTTTTTATTTTTTTTTTTTTTTATTTTATTTTATTTCCCTCTCCGCCCATATTATCCTTAACTTCATGTCTTTCTGTTTCTTTCATTTGATTGACAAAATTTTCTCTTTCTTTCGTTTTCTCTGTCTATGTACTTTTTCTTTTCTTTTCTTTTTTAAGTCTTTTAAACCACCTCTTCTCTAGCCATATTTTGCCATTATATTAAAAAGACAACATGCTATGTGCTTTTTAAAAAAGCCTGTTTGCTTACTGAGATTCTATTAAATTTAGGAGCCTCTACCAGAGTATTAATTAGACCTGTCTCTCTGGGTTTCACCTACAATAAAAATAAATATTCAAGCTGTTTTATTTTTTTACTTCTTTCTGCCTCTATTCTTTTTATCAGAATTTTTGCTTCTCTTTATTCTCTGTATCAGTTTTTCTTTTTATTTCTCTATCTTTAATAATAGCTGGACATTATTGCCAGCAATCTCTTTATATTCTAATTCATTCAGTCATTTACATTATCATAAAAACCCCTAAAAGCTATCCAAATTGAATAAATACTTAAAATGTTTTTTAGGTCTTTGGTCCTAATCTATTTGCATAAAGATCACAGACTAATAAACATCATTGTGTATGTATGTGTGTATGTATATATATATATATATATATATATATATATATATATATTATACTATTATCCTCTTGTTTTATTTATTTTAAAGAATTGTCTTCTCCAATATCTGACATTATTTGGCCTTTTCATGTGTGCCTGGTTGCAAAATAGTTTTGTGTTATACTTCTCTACTTGTAGCAAAGCTAAAAATTCATCTGATTTCTCTGTAACATTTTTGAAGAATATGTTATCATGGTCTTTCCTGCTTTCTCCTATTTCAAGATTAATCTGCCTATTTCCATGATGATTCTCGGTGTGTTTGTTTGTGTATGTATATATATATATATATATATATATATATAGTGAATGTTTACCTTTGACTGAATAGGTTTTCCTCTTTATTAACAATTTCACAATTGCTAACCTATTAGTAATGGTTTGCAATTATAAAAAGTTTTTTCATCCTTTTTGCAAGGAAGGGGACCTTTCATTGGGATCTCTAAATCTAAACAAAGAATGTTTCACTTATACTGTTATCTCTTGAAAATAAATTATTCATTTGTAGTAGGCTTTTATACAGTCTTATTGTTGCTAATAGTCTCCAAGAAAGGAACTATTAAAATGTTGTATTATTTTCATACTGTAAAATTGGTTCTGTAGATTTTATAATTGTTAGCAACTGAGTAATTTTTCCAGTCATTTTTCCATGCTGAAACATGAGGATAATAGTCAAAACTTAAAAACATTGTAAGTTCTAACAGAAGGCTTTTAATATGAGGGAGGTGCTAAAAAATTCTTGAATTAACCTTTTTTTTTTTTTTTTTTTAAATTTGGATATTGGTCAGATTTTGGGAAGAGGTTTGAGTTAAGAACTTTCTAGTACCTCCTTGTACATTGCAGTTGATTTTATATGAAATTAAAGGTGTGATGTATGTAATATAAGTAAATTTCCCTGCTTTGTATTGCTTATCTATACATCGCTTCTTCTACTTATATAAAAAAGCAAAAATATTACAAAAACTTTTTTAACATGAAAAATAAATTGCTTTTTTTTATACTTGACCAATTTGTGAATTGGAACAATGCAACAGTGTCTGGTCAGATATAACAACTTTTAAACTTATACATGTACAATTAAAGAGCTTAATACAAAAACCTACATTATGGATTCTGAGAGAAACTTGGGATTTAAGAAGTTACCTGTTTGAAATATCTCTTGGCCTCCAGAAACAAAGCATAAATTGGATATGGCTTAAAATGTGACTTAACCTGTCAGCATTCAACCCGCCCTGTAAATATCAGCTCTTAATATTCAACCCACCATAACCTGCCCTATGTATGCTCTGCCATAATATATAACGATATCATTACAAAAAATGCAGGAAGTCATACAAACGCTGTGACCTTGACCATAAACAGTGAGACTTTGAGAGTCAATATTTACGGGGAGGGTTTGAGCGTGTTGAATGCTAATGGGTTAAATATCAGTGCAAACAAAAAGATTGCATTTATTAAAGTTGTCACTTGGAAAATTATGGTAAACATTGCTATTAGGCTTAAGTGGTCATAAAATGAAAAATTCTGCAAGGAAAGGAAACTTGGATTCTAGTTTTTATGTTTCTTAACAAATGACTTAGAAACATTATTATACAAAAAAAATTTGTATGAGAGTTATTGCATAGAAAGATGGAAGTTATGTACAGTTTTTAACCAGGCATTTTATGATTTCACAATAACATTTCATTTTCCTACTTGACAAAAATATGTCAAAACTAGTCAAGGATAATAAAGAAATATGACAACATTGACATCCTCAAGAAAATCCTAATTGGAACATCAGAAAATATTTACTGTTATTTAAGTGTACAGTTTTTAAAATCGTGTCTTAAGTAAAATGAACTGTTTTCCATAAACAAGTGGTCAGGACAACTCATTACAAAAATGGTGAGAAAGTATTTCATATGTAAAATTTGCAATGGTGAAATATATCGTCATTAAATATTTTAAAAATATGCAATCAATGATGACTAATTATAAAACTCAATGCTAAGGTTTAACTTTCTGTCATGTGATAACATCTGATTTCTGGTGGGCCATCAGTGAAAACAGAAATTGTTTACTTTTACTGGTTCATCATCAGAATTTCTACTGGTGCTCATTAGTTGTATCCAGTTGATGTATTACAAGGTTACCAAGAACTAATTGTATACATGTCGATTTATTGGTGTCACTTTTAAAAGGAAAATTATATATATAATTAAAATATACAACTATTTTCATTGGTTCTGCAAGTCTTTATTTATATAAGTACATCTATAAGTCTGCAGCCTAATTATGAAAAGAAGCTTTTAATTACACAGCAAATATTTATTTTTTTAGTATAATCTTTGTTGGTGCCCTTGAATATTAATGATATAGAAGACTGAACATTATACATTGACAATATCAGATCAAAATTCAGCTAATAATTATGCTGCAAACTTATTGATTAATCTTATATTTTGCATGCTTTAAAAACAAGTAAATTTTTTTGTTCACATTTTCATATTTGTTTTTTATGGTTTTGTTTTTAATGAAAATGTTAATCTTTGATTAAATTCTTGAATTTTACACAAGTTTCTCATTTCATCTTTTATTTAAATGTTGCTTTTATGATTTTCAATTGGAGAAGCTCTCTTTTTCTTTTATAATTTCTTTGTATAGAGGCTAATTTCCATTTGTAAAAACTGATTCTACTATTTATATAAGACTTTAAGAATATTTACATCTTGTTAAATCAACTTTGCCTTATATACTTAAAAGTAATTGATCCAAAGATTAATTAATATTCAACTAATCATGTCCGTCCTGTTAATAGGTCTGACTGCTGTGTCAAATAACAGAAGGTCATTATATCTCTAAAGAAATTTCAATGATTAACCTGGACGTTTTGAAAACTACAATTTCATAATTATCTCCCTTGAATTATTCGACATCTTTAATATAAACTGGATGAAATGCAAATACATATTTTTATATTCCAGTGTAAATAACAAAAAACAAAACATTTTCATTGAATTCTGCATATGTACAGAAGTTCAGTAAAATTAATAATATCTTCTGAAATTGCTAAAATAATCTTTTCTATAGTCCTTTAATTTTAAACTATTTAATTAAATATTTTATAGGTTAGCCTATTGTCCAGTTCACACATCTCTGCTGTATTTTGAACAGAAGCAAAGGATGACTCCTTGTTTCCTGTTTATGATTAAGTTTCTGGTTCCTTCTAAAATCTTTACATTCTCTTTCACTCCCAGTAGCCCCTTGCATCTTTGTGGCATTATTGTCTTGCTTGGGGTGAATTAACTTTAAAAAAAAAGAAAAATTTGTTGAATTTGTGACCTATCAAGCCCATAAAAATTTTATTGAGTCTACAGCAGTGGTTCTTAACCTTTTTTGCTGAAAGCATTCTTTTCATTATAAGTCAGAATGCCTCTCCCTTTACAAGATTGTCTGACTCAAAAGGTGCATTCCAAATAATACGCATATATTATTGAAAATCTTGAAGCCTACTTCAATAAACAGTGTTTAATAGAATGCCAGGTTATTGTAATTCAATAAACAAAATTCTGTAAATAAAGAAACAAGAAAAAGTACGATTGCCTGACTTGATACCAAAACTCTGAAATCCCTCGCTCATCTACAGTACCTTCCCAAATGGTAAGAAGACATCTTTAATCTTAAAACAAGTGAAAATTTAATGAATTTAATTAAATATATGCACCAAACTTTGGATGAATCAAGAATAAATTAGAAAATTATCCAGATTTATTTGGTCTCTTCTTTCTCTCTTTTTTTTTTTAATTTTCTTATATACCGTGGAGGAGGCACAGTGGAGTTATGGATAGCTTCTCGGATTGAGAAATCGGAAAGCCAAGTTTGAATTACAGTCTAATCCATTACATTCACTTATATCCTAATAACCTTGGGAAAGGTATGAATCTTCTATAGCCTTGGATGGCAACTGATCTACTGCAGAAAGAAATGGCAACCTACTGTGGGGAAAAAAAACATCTGCCTTGTCAGTCATGTTTTGAAAAAATACATGATTGCCTAAGCGTGTATCATGCATGGCACATAAATAACTATATACCAGGAAAGCAACTTATAAATGCTTTAGGACGGTCTTAGGTAACAACAATAATTGACCAATAACATTAAACAAAGAAAGAAATATTGGGACAATAAATTTACATTATAAATTGTTACAAACACCTTTACATTATAAAAAAATAATATAAAAATTTATTGACTTGAAATTACTAATTTTTGAATTAATTTTAAATAAAATGTTTGGGATGGATAGATTTTTGATAACATTATTCATAATTATAAAAATAGCTCCTTGATTTTAAGCCATTTTGGCAAAATAATTTACAGATTTATTTAATTACAAATACTTTAATTGAATATTTTCCACAAAATGACATTAATGTCTGTTTTAACATTTATTTTTTTTTTACTTGTTCTGCAGATTTTAGTAAATGTTAAAATGTAATTTATATCCAAGACATTTCCATCCTGTGTTGAACAGGATTTGTTTTTTTATGTTGGAAAAGAATATCACATTGTTAGAGGCTAAAATGTAAGCTCTTCATTTCAGACTCTACCTTTGTCATTTTTTCATTTGTATTTGACCCTCTACTTTCCTAAACAGTCAAAAATACCTTTCTCTTCTAGTATGAATGACTAAATGTTTAAGTATGAATATGATAGTCTTTTGCTCTCTGTTTTGTCAATGGTTCAGAGATGATATTATTTTTATATTCATTATTAATTCATAACACCTAAACAAAACTTCCTCAGTAAATATTCTGGTGGCTGGTAATAAAATGACCAAAAAAAGGTTGTTTGATGACAATTAAATACACTAATTATTATTGGTGCAGCTGCTGGAACCTTGCTGTCATATCTCTTTATTAATAACTTGATACAGTATTTATTTCTATGCTAGGCTTACTGAGGAGACCCTGGTAGCCTAGAATATGCACAGATTCCTTCAGATGTCTACAGTGTTCTTCTATAGTATTTTTACATAATTCCGCAGGGGTTGGTTATTACTGTGGCAATTGCTACAAAATGAAAACATTAACCTCAGAACTTGAGAGATGTTGTCAGATTGAGACTTTAATATGGATCTCCTGCATGGTACCAGGCTCATTCAGAAATATCTAAACTGTCAGCTGTATGCAATGAAATAGAATTTGAAGAAAAATAATGACATTACCAAGATGTTGACATTCCATAATACTGAAGTATTATGGAATGTCAACATCTCAAAAGTTTAGGAAAAATCCCCTCCCCCACCCAACAGTACTGGAAAGAACGATAAGAAACCTGAGAAACCTGTTTTCTTAAAAAAATGTTTTAATAGAAAGATTGTACAAATTTCAACTGAAAATAACACTGGATGTTTGGTCAATGAATGCCAAATGTTTCCATGTAAGGAAACAGCCATTACCAGTTGCAATGGTTTTGAATTAAAAGTCACCCTTTACATTATTTGGACTATTGTCCTCGTCTTTGTTCCCATATTTATCACAACATTTTGGCCGTTGTACGCTCTGGCCTTCTTCAGGTGGTTGGAATGTCGAACTGAACCCTTTATTTTGCTCACTGGGGTAGACTGTTCAAGTTCCATGTGCCATGTTTAAAACATGCAATGATAACAGCAAAAAATTGAAATATGAGCACTGCTAAAAAATGGTTACTGATGACATTAGGTTTATAATACCCAGAAATTAATGCACAGATGTCCTCATAGCACAGTGGATAAAGGCATTGGTTAGATCCAGTGACAGGACCCAAAGAGTGTGAGTTCAATAGGCTGTTAAGGCAGTGGAGAACTTGGAGAGGGGAATTAACAGGAGATAACTGATAACTGACATCCATCACACATGGCACGTGAAAATAGAACAGTCTACCCCAGTGAGCAAAATAAAGGGTTCAGTTCAACATTCCAACCACCTGAAGAAGGCTGAAGCATACAACAGCTGAAACGTTGTGATAAATATGGCGACAAAGATGAGGACAATAGTCCGAATAATGTAAATAGTGTACATAATACCTCATCTCATATAGACAGATACTAAAGTCACCCTTGTCCAAGACTGGCTAACATTTAAGGCTTGAGAGCTCATTTTACCTTGTTTTTTAACCTGTAGCTGAGGGAGGAAATTTTTATGTCTTTTACAAGAGCAATAGTGTGAAAGTGAATGCAAGAGACTTCATGGCGATTTGAACTCAGCTTGCCAATTCTATTTAATGTGCTGATAACCATTTTCACCACTCACACATCCTCAACTGTTATTACAGGTATTAAAGCTGAAGTATATATCAGAAAAAGGAAACTTTCATAATAGGTATAATATAAGTATTATTATAGTTACCAGTTTTAGCCTGTGAAAATTTAATGGTTCTCCTATTTTGATGAATCTTAATTTTTAAGTTAATGACTGAGTAAGCTCATGGCAAGTTCTATGACAATAAATTATCTGTAGAAATTCCCCTATCAGATAATTAAATATTTGAGCTGAACAACTCTAAGAAAATATCGCCATATATGGATGCTGTCATTATTTTGAGAAGTGGGTACAAATGAAAAGATTTGAAATTGACAACTTTTCCATTCCACTGAAACAGCTGTTAAACACTTTTATCTTTCTTTCTTTCTTTCATTTTCTCACTGAAACCAAGTAGTGTCTTTTTCCTTCTTTCCATGTGATGAAAACAGAATAGTCCATTATTTATGAGATATTGGCAGGAGACTTTAAACAATTCTATCTTCCATTCTTTCTTTTTTTCATTTTTTCACTGAAACCAAGTAGTGTCTTTTCTCCTTTTTCCATGCAATCAAAACAGAATAGTTCCTTATTTACAAGGTATTGGCAAGAGATATTAAGCACTTCTAACTTTCTTTCTTTCTTTCATTTCCTCACTGAAGCCAAGTAGTGTCTTTTCTCCTCTTTTCACGTGATCAAAACTTAATAGTTTATTATTTATGAGGTATTGGCAAGACATAATGGTCATGCAAAATAAAGAAGGGTGGGACAAGCACAATTATAATAGGAATCTATAATACTTAATCACTGAAATAGCATTTATCATCTTTCATAACTTTGCATAATTTTGTATGTATCTTCCCACAATACTATCCGCCTTATATATATATGACTAACAAATGGCATTTACAACATAAGCAATAACATTTAATTTGCATATTTCACATGTGTTATTTATTTTTAATTAAAATTTTTTAAATTACCATATATAAGCAATGTTTCTGTCAATAAAGATTTTTTTTTTTATAATTTATCATGTTTGTACAGAAAAAAATTATATCTGCCTTGTTAAAATCCAGTCATAAGTTAGAAAACGTAAAGCATTCATAATAATAAACATAGTTGTAATCTGATATTTCACATTACTACAAATTAATTGAATAGATCCCCAATCCCCCCCAAAATTTCATGGAATTATGTAAAGTCAATCTGTTTAATTAAATTTTCTTAAAACTGTGCTGAATTATTCAAACAAATGGAAAAGTATAATACTAACATTGCTGAATTCATTTTTATTATTAATATAAAAATTATTCAAATGTTTCTGTCATGGTCAATTCTCTGTTGCTATGTCCAGAGTAGCAAATTCAAGTGGACTTTGTATAATGATAAAAAGAACTATAGTAAATAGATATCTTGCTTAGTATGTTGTTTATTCAGAAATTTTAGAGTTGTAGAGAGAACTTTGATGACAACATACTTTTTTCTGTTCATAAGACAGGTACTCAGCTTATTGTAGAAATAAAGCTTATTTAGTAGAATCAGCCAATATATTCAGCATAGCACCCACTCAGCAAAATTATTCACTGTGGCATATGTTATAAGGAAGTGCTGAAAGTCTTCATTATGTCCAAGAAAGTCCTTCCAAAAAAACAGTTTGGTCACTTGGGTAGAATTGGGGAAATGGATTGTGTTGAAAATTTTCCAGCACCCATTTGTTTTGGACATGGGGTCCTTCTTCTATGCATTGTATCCCTTCATGACATAGACGATCATGACTCTCCACTATTTCCTATCCTTTGTAGCTCTTAGTAAGGATTGTTTTTTCGTCATCCCTCCCACTCTTTGCTCTGCCATCCATTTACACATGCTCGTTAGGTAGGTTATTTGCTGTTTCCCTCTGTCCGTCTTACTTTCAATATATGCTGTAAGGGTTGAATTCTCCAAGCCCTCAGTCTCCATTATGTATCTGAGAAACTGTCTCTAAGTATAAGTGTCTCTTTTGTTTTCATTTACCTTAAAACTTTATTATTACTCACATGTTCAGTTCATGTTATTCTCAGCATCCCTCTGTAGAACTACATTTCTGTTGCCTCATGTTTCACTGCCATATAAAAGGATTGATATTACATAACAGTTCAGCACTCTTTTTCAGTCTCTAATGAAATTTTCCTGTTTCTTAATACTTTGTTTAGCTTTTGGAAGGCCTCTTTTGTTATTCTAATATGCCTTCTGATTTTGGTGTCACATTTTCTGTTCAATGTTAAAACACTTTGCAGATATTTCAATTTTTGTACTTGCTTGATTTTGGTGTCTCCACTTCATAATTCATATCTCCTCTCATATACAGGGTGTGGCATAAATACCCCCACTGTATAACTGATTAAAAAGTTTGTTTTGTTTTTGTTGTTAGATGGTATTAAAAGCCTTTCATTGATATTATTTTTATTGTGGCAGCTGTCATATCCGTGATTATTATCAGTCCCATGACTGGGTGCAGTTGTAGGGTCAATGCATGGCTGAACACCTGGCCAGCTCCCTCCATATCTCAGTTGTATGCCAATGTCTCTGTGAAGCATCTTCTAGTCCATTCAGTGACATTGCCTGCTGATTTTTTTCTCTTCTTTTGCCTAAGTTGGTACCATCTAGAATTGTATTAGAAAAATTATTGGTTCTTATAAAGTGAGTATACCATTTCAGTTTTCTCTTCTTAAAAATGATTGTGAGGTCTTCCATTGTGTTTGTTTCTTGTCTGCTGATATCTTAGGTCTCATCATTTTTATGTGGTCTACTTAGGAGATGCAGAGGATGGTTCTCTAACATTTCATTTCGAATGCTTGGATTCTTTACTGTAATTCTGCTGTTAATGATCAGATTTCACAGACATGCAGAAAGGCCAATGCATAAAACAGTCTGATTTTGGGTAGATGTTCTTGTCTTTGTGACTGCTGCTGTTGTTTGCGCGGTTTTTGAAATTTCTGTTCTGGAATACATTTTTTTAAAAAAGATTCATTGAAATTAGCACATTGCTTATTAATTCTAATAATAAAAATGAAAGACAATAAGCAACATTTTATGTATATTATGATTTCTTATTTTAAGAAAGGTAAGAATATGACAAAAATATTTTTTTTAAAAAAGACTTGTGCATTTTATGGAGAAGGTACTGTGAATGATCAAACCTGTCAAAAATGGTTTGGAGATTTTTTGCTGAATGTTGTTCCACAGTTTGGCTAGCATTTGATGTTGATAGAGATCTAATCAGGACATGGCTTGAGAATAATCAATATTATATGACACAGGAGATAGCTGATTTACTAAAAATATCAAAATCAGCTACTGAAAATCATTTGTGGTCCCTTGGTTATGTTAGTTGCTTTGATGTGTTTTCTACATGAAGAGAAAAACCGAATTGTATGTCTATGTGTGATTTGTTAAATACAAATAATGAAAATGACATGTGTTTAAAATATTGTAATAGGAAATGAAAAGTGGATACTTTACAACAATGATGAATGCAAGAAATCTTGGAATAAGGGAAACAAGCCCATCATCCATACCAAAAACTACTCTGCATCTGAAGAACATTTACTGTTACAGTATAAGGTGCAAGAACCACTCAAAATTGAGGGTTACTTAATGGGGCTTGTATGTAGATAACAGTTGACCCTAGACTTGAAGAGGTAAAAATTATAGTGCTTGAGGGGCATCCTCTTAGGAATTAGTTTCGCAAAGTAGTGGTTCCTGGGAAGAAGCTGCCTGAATCAAGCTTCTTTCTTACCAATGGAATATGAATAAAATTATTTGACCCTGTGGACCTGGTATGGTGGGTCTTAGCTGTAAAGGTCTGAACTGGTGGAATTAACAAAAGAAATTCATCATAACATTTTCCAGTGAAATAGCGATAAGATGCTGTGTAGGCATTGGAAGTGGAAGGTGGTGCTCTGCTATGAGAACCTTTTAGAGTGTCAAATTTTTCTTATCTCTCAAACTATTTCAAGATGGTAATTGATGAAATGCATCTGCAATTAGTTAAGAGAAAAATCATAATATTAATATGACACAAGAATATTTCTTTGGTAACAGGTAAAAATTAATATAATTTGGCTGGGAAGTTTTCACTCACCTGTTGTATTCATAAGTTATTACACATCTGGATTGATTAAATCAGTTCCCCTGCTAGGCTTTTCTGGTGAGGAGGGTGGATAGATACCTAGCGGGATTAAAAAACTAGATTCATGGTATTAAAAATGATCTGTATTTTAAAAAAATTGTGATAGATACTTTAAAACAATGAAGAATGCAATGAAGTTCTTACTTGTGAAACTCTCTTCCAGTTTTTTGCTTC